>CM075493.1:33427500-33592500 GCA_037950675.1 Hypophthalmichthys molitrix
AATCAAATATCCAATTTGGAACACTGACCCAAAGTCTAGTAAGTCTATATGATTCCTCTTCATGGTGCATGGTATTATTTTACCCTTTGGGTACAAAAGCAGGTTAATGCAATAACAGCAGCTTCAGATAAAGTGTTAGTATATTTAAATCAGAGCTAGTCCTTGCCTCAGGCTGATATTGCTGAATCTGTTCCATTTGCATCAAAATCCAATTTCATTTTCAGACACATGGACTGGTGTTACATTTTTAACTGACATTACTAATTTATCAGACTCATTTCAAAAGGAAAAGTGGTGAACCAAACACATGAGGTGTTGTTCTAAAAGTGGACTAATTTCTGAGATCTTTAGTTGTTATAAAAAGCTCATCACATCAGTATATAATTGTCTTTAATGACAGAACACTGAAACAAAACAAAAACACAACATAACATACATATTACCTTCTATCTTTTACCTTAACACTGAAATGTCTTTTTGTTTCATGATTTTAGAGAAGGTTCTGCAACATTTGGGTTTTCAGGCACCTTTTTAGTACTACAATTCACTCAATTCTGTCTCAAAAGCACAGACTGCCATCTAGTGCCACTAATACAAAGTGTCATTTAAGTAAACTCAAGTGGGGTCCAAAAATGCATGGACAAAAGATGATTCAATAGCAAAAGAAATGCTTATCGAAGTTGCATACCTGGTAGAACTCAAAATGAAAATATCACATCCATTTAATTCATCGCTGCATGTGTTTTCTGATGCTGTTTAAGTCGATCGCTCCTCGTGAATCCTTTCCCACACTCTGAGCACTGGTGAGGCCTCTTATCAGAGTGAATCTTCTCATGTCGTCTTAGAGTCTCTTTCCGGGCAAACTTCTTCCCACAATGGGAGCAAACATGCTCCATCTGTCCTCCTGAATGCTGTAGTTGGTGAGTAACCAGCTTCCCGTCTGTGTTAAAGCTCTCTCCGCACTCAAAGCAAGCATACGGCTTCTCGTCGGTGTGTGCGATCTGCCGGTGTTTTTGCAGATAGGACGCGGAACTGAAGCTCTTTTCGCATTCATCGCAGTAGTACATTTTCTTCTTCCCGGAGTGACCCTGCATGTGCAGCTTCAGGCAACTTGCTGAGCTCAGGCATTTTCCACATTCTGAGCACTTGTGGACTTTGATCCCCTCGTGAATGTCTTGATGTCTTTTGAAGGTGTCGTGGCGAGTGAAGGTTTTGCCACAGGTGGTGCAGTTTAACAGGGACTTGCTGGAATGGATTATCAGGTGACTCCTGAGTGTAGACGTGGACTTGAAAGCCAGACCGCACTGAGAACAACTGTAACGTCTTTCGTCGGTGTGCACCACCTTATGGCTTTTGAGATTCGCAACCCTAGCGAAGCTCCTACCGCACTTCTTGCAGTGGTAAGGTCTTTCTCCAGTGTGTGTGACCTGGTGGGACCTCATACTGCTCTTGAAGCGAAACCTCTTGTCACACTTCGGGCACTTGTACAATTTCTCCTCAGAATGTACGGCCAGGTGTCTAGAGCGATCTCCCGAAGAAGGGAACCTTTTCCCGCAGTGTTCACAACTGTAGGGTTTTTCTCCGGTGTGAAGACGCTCGTGCATTTTGAGGCTGTTGGGATGTTTGAAGGGCTTGCCGCAGTGTGTGCATTTGTAAGGGGTGTCGGAGTAATGGATCTTCAAGTGCGACGTGAGGTGGCTCATCCTTTTGAAGCTGCTTTCGCAGTGAGTGCAATGAAATGGACGGATGTCTTTGTGAATGGTCTGATGAATGTTGAGTTCTTGCTTCCTCAGGAAACTCTTCCCACACACTGAACAGTTGAACGGCTTGTTCCCTGCATGGATATGCAGGTGTACATCCAGTTCAGCTTTGCTGATGAACTTCTTGTCACATTGCGGGCAAGGAAAAGGCCTCTCTCCGGTATGAGTAGCCTTGTGGACTCTCATAGCTGCCGCGGTGTTGAAAAGCTTCCCACAATGGTCGCACTGGTGGGGCAGGGGGCCTAGGTGCAACCGCAGGTGAGTAGTTAGGGTACTTCTTCGAGAAAAGCTTTTCCCACATTGTGAGCAAGAGAATGGCTTCTCCCCCGTGTGGCTCCTCAAGTGGGACTTCAGTCCACTCTCCCTGACAAACTTTTTCTTGCAGTAAGGGCAGTCCAACACCTTCTCGCCCGTGTGCAGCCGCATGTGCATGGAAAGCTCATGTTTACCGACGTAACTCTTTCCGCAAGTGGAGCACTGGTGTGATTTCTTCAAGGAGTGCACCTTCTCATGGGCTTTGAGGTCCGATTTTCTTTTGAAGCTCTTGCCACATTTTGGACAAAGGTTGGACCTTAATGATCTGCAAGTATTTGTGGGTGGTGGATGAGGATTCTCTGTAGAGTCATTGGGTTCTGTTAAGATGGAACTGGGTGCAGGAACGGTGTCATGTGGTATCATGTCTGTATGCATTTCCTCATCTCTAGAAGCAGTAAATGATGTATAAATCAAAGGCTTTTTAGGAGAAGCAAAGGAAGTTAAAGGGTTAGTTCACCCAAAAATTTCTGTCATTAATTACTCACCCTCATGTCGTTCCGCACCCATAAGACCTTCGTTCATCTTCAGAACACAAATTAAGATATTTTTGATGAAATCCAAGAGCTTTCTTCTCGTCGCTTCATAACATTAAGGTTGAACCACTGCAGTTACATGGACTTCGTCTTAACTACTTTTCTGGACCTTGAATGTGGTAATCAAGTTAATATCTTAATTTGTGTTTTGAAGATGAACAAAGGTCTTGCAGGTTTGGAATGACATGAGGGAGAGTAATGACAAATTTAACTTTGGGGTGAACTAACCCTTTAACTATAGAAGATTTAAAGGCTGATTTATGATTTCACATCTCTTCAAAGCATTTAACGAGAGATCTTTGCAATTTCGTGAGAAGATGGCACACTCACCTGGTTTCATTGAACTGCTCCATCTTTAAAAAAACAAAACAAGAACATGTTTAGAAGAGATGTTTGCAGCTAGGAAGACTTATGCTGATACATTTGACATCTTACCTTCACAGACGCAATGTCCTCAAGTGTATGTCCGTGTATAAGGTTTTCTCCTATGTTTGCTGATATGTTTTTTTCAACCGGTTCATATTTGACCTCCATCAATATCTGGACCATGGTACTAATGTCCTCTTCTGTCTTGATGCTGGCCATAGTGCTCACTATCTCTGATAGGTCCTTCTTCACTGACTGCTGTCAGTGTTAGCATAGACATTTACATTTATGGATTATGGCAAACTCTTTTATCCAAAGCAACTTACATTGTATTCAAAGGCCCTGTTTACACCCGTTATTAAGATGTGTTTTGGTCGATCGGATCACAAGTAGACGAGGAAGACATATTCCCGTTTACACCTGGTGTTTTAAGCTGTCTCTTTTGTTCACTTTCGACCACTTCTGTCCTGATTCCTTCAAGGGGAGGGTCTATGGGTGGCTAAATGTATGTTTTTTTTTTCAGATCTTTCGATCTAATATGAAATAAGCTCATGCACTTTACACATGAATGTGCCCAGAGATGACACATTCATCAGCTTTCGTTTCTGCTCTGACAGCCGCAAGACTGTCTGAACGCTATGAGTGTGTGTTAGAAATCAGGAATGGAGATAAAACTTGTGCTTGGTACATTTTTCATCTTCAAACCAAACTTGGGTCTTCAACGGACAAAGTTTCAATCCCATCTGGCTAGAGCGCTTCCCATAATGTTTACTCATTAGGTCAGTAGGTGGAGAGTAGACGGTCTTGAGTGGCTGTTCCAACACATTCGACCACATGAGCGTTTACACTACGAAATCAATCCGGTCGAATTTGTTTTCGACAACCTCTGGAAGTGTTTGAAAGTGGACAAGCTCAAAATGTTTTACACCTGTATTTAGCGTCGTCCACTTGTGATCCGATCGACCAAAACGCATCATAATACCAGGTGTTTCATTAGATCAGAGGTGAAAAATATGAGTTGTCTGGAATAAAGAATGACTGGAAGGCTTTGAAGTCGGAAGTGGGAAGTTTTAGCTCAAGTATTCCCACCTCTGACTTTGTCTGGAAAGAACTTTAATTGACTTTCAATCTACTAGGTAAAAAAAACTCTTCTTCTACTACAATTTATTCCATAAAAGGCAAACATATTGATTCAATCCTAATTAAATAAGATAAAAGTCTATATTTTTAAAATAGTTTTGTTCTCCTGCTTTGCTGTTTTCATAAGACAGTCCATAAAATCTATAACTTTATCAGAGCAGACCGAAGTCAAAAGTGCAGTTTCTTTTGAGTGAAAGTTGAGCTCACTTACCATTCCACTTTCTGCATTCGCCACATGGGGTGGTTTGAAGTCGCTGTCTTGAGAGGATTCGTCCTCTGAGGCAAAGTGAGAAATACTTAAATGATGCAGAAGAACAGAACACTGTGTATCCCTCAAACAAACAGGACACTTCAGGGACTTGTTGAGCTCCCAGTAGCTTTGTAGACAGTTTTTGCACAAACTGTGGCAACATCTTAGAACAACAGAGTCTTTTAAAGGAGAAGTGCAAAGATAGCAAACAGAATCTGTGACAGGAACAGGTGAGATGGCAGCCATATTGTCACAGTTCAATCAAGACCAACAATTACATGACGGTAACAGATGGTCAATCATATATTTTATCAACTAGTTGTTTTGTAAGTAAAATGTGACACATTCTGTCACCAAACTTCTCTGTGAGCTCACATGAACCAATGTTACAGCTGTATTCTTCCTCTTTTGCCTACTTAACAAGTTAAACGGATAAATAATCAATCAGAAGCACTGGCTCCATCTACTGGACAGGATGCCATTTAATGAAAGATCTCTGAGAAAGACACAAGGGGGAATAAAACTGACACTATTTTTAAATGTTTCCTTCCAGAGAGAACAGTATTACAGATCATAATAATGCTTGCGGCTTTTCATCTGCAATAAAGCTTGAAATGCTTTGAAAACCATCCAATTGTGCCATAATAGCAGCAGCAGCACCATGTACAGATTTTACCAATGTGAAAAACCATTGATGGGTCTTTTGCTTGGTAACATCAAAGGTAAAACAGGTACATTGTTACTGTGTGGACAATCTTCGTAATGCATATTGCATACATTTTTGATAATACAAGTAACTTCACAGTATGTTAAATTGAAGTGAAAAATCCTGTTGTTCCAGATTAAAGACAAAGGTTACTTATTACACAGTGAGATTTAATTTCAGCTTAATTTGACATGAGAAATGACTAGACCGGTATAGTCATTTAATATGATAGCATTAACAGGGATTTTCTTTTAAGGGAGAACCCACTTCAAGATGATCACTCACTGAAATTTAAGTTGTAATTCAATAAAAACAAAAACAAAATCCATTTCCAAAAAATTTTTTCTACAATTAATTTTACTGTATTTTGTCATTTACATAAATGTATATAGGTTAGGAGTGTCCTACTACTGGAGGGCCACTGTCCTGTTCAGCTCCAACCCCAATTAAACACACCTGAACCAGCTAATTAAAGTCTCACTAGCATACTAGAAACTTCCAGGCAGGTGTGTTGAGGCAAGAAGGAGCTGAACTCAGCAGAACAGTGACTCTCCAGGAGCAAGTTAAACACCCCTGATATAGGTGAACTTCATTTTTTTCAAAAATGTGGCTCTGCAATACCAGATTAAGCTGTCTTTGTATAAAGAACTTCTCCCATTTTTGAAAAAAAAAAAAAAAGTCTGACATATGTTTTATTGTCAATCGATTAAAAAAATTATTAAACATTTTTCCTGTAATTAATTGATTTAAAACACTGGAATTATTATTTTTATATTGTAATAATTTCACAGTTACTCTCCAAATTAATGTAGAAATAACTTAAAGAAGGTATATTTTAAATATTAGTTTAATGGCATCTTTTTATGAATGAAGGCCAATATCACTGATACTAATACTGGTGCTGATGTCTCGATTTTTTTTTTTAAACAATTATAAACATTTAACATTACAGTATAACTAAAAGCTGCACAATTCAACATTTATTAGGCTTTAAAAAATAACTTTTAATGTAAGTGAACTTATAACAATCTTCACATAAACCCATTATAATAATAAATGTCATATTTACCTGTGGCCTTCTGTCTAACTGGAAATATAGAGAAATTGAATTAAATAAGTTATCAAACACTTTACAGTCTTCAATGCATAAATTATCAATTAAATATAGATTAATCCTTATTAAAGCTACAATTCTCTGTTACCTTTGTTCTTTGATTAACATTAATGACAGACATCACAGCGTTGCCAAGTCCGCAGTTTTCCAGCAGAATTGGGCTACTTTAACACTGTTGCTGCGAGTTGTTTTTCATGTCCGTGGGCTGAAGAGACCACCAAATAACATGATATTTGGCCACTAGAATGCAAATTTTACCAGGAGAACCCCACCAAAAATGCAGATTTTACCCCCACAACACGATTTTTACCGGGGGATCCCCCTGAAATGCGATTGGGCAAGTTTTGTTCTGAAAACCTTGCAACCCTGCAGCAACTGGTTTATTAGGCTCCTGTGACTTTAAGAGCTGCCGCACATCTCATTTTCACACAACTCAAAGTTCATTTAAGATGTTATTTAACTCATTTAAGACTGCTCTTATGAGGATACTCGACAAAACGGGCATTTTGTCATAATTCTGTGTGTTTATTGTTTGTTCGAGTGTGAAAGAGAACTCGAGTCGTGTGTCACATGACATGACATTCACAGACAGCGCGTTCGTTTGTCTTGTGGCGCTTGAATGGTTTAAAAGCATTTGCGTGAATAAGAGTGTGATCATGTAATGCTAGACAAATTAAGATGGAAAAAACGGATGTTGTTAATTGTGTTAAATATTTTTAACACGTTAAATTGAAAAATTTTGACTGCACTAATATTTTTATATTATTAGTATTATATTTAGTATTATAAATCATTCAGATGCCTACTTATTATTCATTACAAAAACACATGACAGTGCAAATCATTGTAAGTATAGTAGATATCTTTATTATGAATAATGGGACCATGATTTATCATGGCCAAACACACAAGAATCAACGTATACCTTGATGTACAGGTAAAATGTAAATTGAAGGTCCAGAATGAAGTACAAAAATTCACCATCAATAATGCACATTCCTGGTACGCCCTAAAAGACATATTTATATTCAGCCCAGTCTACCCAAGACTTCAGCTCTGCAGGTCTGATAGGAACAAATAAAAAAGGTTTGGTCGCTTAAATAAACTCAATGCTTCAGTGCTGGGGGTTTAGTCATCTAAGAAGTCGTCGTCCAGATTGACGTCTGTGGTGTCGATGTCATCAAGCTCCATGTTATCCAAATCATCCTCCAGTTCATCAATAACCTTAAAATAAATCACAAAGTGAGGTTACATCAAGTCTGATGTTAATATGGCTTTATTAACTGTGTATTTTTACAGAATACCTTCTGTTCTTCTGCTGTCACTTTGCGAGGCTTTTCCTCTGTCTTTTCCTCGACCTTCTGAGGAGGCTGGGATTCTGCATGACTCATGGCAGCAACTACTGGAGCCGAGACGGCTGCCATCACTGAAGCCAGAACACCCACATCCTCTGGGGCCTCCTCTGAGGCCTTCACCTGCTGAACATACACATCTGATTAGTTTATGCACAAAGATATATATGCATATGGTGTCATGATTCGTGAATTAATTAGTTTAACCATCAAAGAGTTCATCATTTGCATGCGTCTTGTCTTGTACATGTATACAAAGAAGCAATTTAAACCATTCCAGAGCCAGAAGAGGCAAAAGAGAACTTAATTCGGTACTTTGGCACTGTTATTTGTGCCCACAGCTGCATTCATACACAGAGAGCAACGCTTCAGATGCACAAACACCGAATTGATTCCTCTTTCGCGTCTCCTTGCACTTGAACGGACACACACAAAATTATGTCAAAATACCAGTCTCGGCAAGTATCCTCGTAAACACAGTCAGTTATGTTTTAAGTGAACAGAAGCAGTTGAAAAAGAAATCAGATGTGTATTATATTAGATCCGTGCGTCAGGTCTTAAAGTGACAGCAGCCTAATAAACTTGTGTCCGACTCATTGATGTTAATCAAACAACAAAACCACTTTAACAAAGATTAATCTATATTTAATTTATACAGTGAACATTAGTGTTATTTTACATTTAATTATTACATGTCTGCACCTAAATACTACTGTTAGACCTTACTTTATTTGTAACTGTTCACTTGTCTTTAATAATGTTTCAACTTTATTAGTTAGGCTACTAGTTTTTGCTGTAGTATCAAAGTACCTAAAAGTGTGCTTTAAGTAATAAATAGAAAGCAAAGTTATTTTATTATTATTATTATTACTATTATTTTGCTGATCAGAAAAATTATCTGATCCGTGATTCAAAAACCATAAAATGATCCGAACTGTGAGTTGTGATATGTTGCACCCAGGGCCTAAAATTAACACTCACCAAGTGCCAAATGAGAGTATAAAACTGTGAGTATGTGAAATGGTGTCAATTGGCAGTTGAATGTAACATTTTTTATGAATTCTAACAATGCAATGTTGTGAGAACATAAACTTGAATAAAGCTCAGGACAGTTGACAGGCCAGTGCTGCATCGTCACGAAAGTTTAAGCCTTGTTAATTTAAATAAAAAGTTAGTTTTAGGCCCTGGTTGCACCACTATTTCTAGTTGGCATCCACAAAACGAGTGTTTCACAAACACACACACACACACCTCTGTAGGAGTGGGGATAATTCCTTTAGGTTCATAACCACTGGCCTCCTCCAGCACGTTCCTTTCTTCATTGGGCTAAAGAAAGAAAAAAGAGAGAGAGGGGAAAAAAAAAAAAACTGATGTTGAAACTACAGTCATTTAATTCATAAAGACAGTTTATTATTCAAATAAAATGGATTTAAAAAATAAATAAGTTACAACACAAAAAGTATACAAACAATTAAAAGAGAGCAGTAAGCAGTGGTACAAACAGACTAAAATGACAAGATACAGTTAAGAAGTTTTAAAATTTCTTGATCAAGCATGTTGGAGTAAAATTGATTTTACATTATAGCATCCCCTATAGGTGTAATTTGACTATGTTTGCTAGTTTAAATAAGTTTAGACTTTCAGGAGATATCAATGAGTAAATATAGGCTGTGTTCAAAGACTTATACAGGATCCAAGCAGTTCTTTAGAAGATACAAAGCCAATAAGTAAATGGTGAAGAAGTAAAGACAGTGTTCATATTGTTCATTAAAACAAACTATTAAAAATTGTTTTTGGTAATTCAAATGAAGCTGAAATAAAATATAAACACTTAAACTTAAAAACCTTATCCAAAAATGTTGCTTTGTCAACTAACAATTATATTGACGAACTAAAATAAAACTAAACTGAAATAAAAATAAATTATTGCTAAATAGAAATATAATTAGAAGTACTTAAACTACTAAAACTTAAATTACTAAAACTGAAAATATGAAAAAGCAAACTCAAAATATTAATAAAGATGGAAAAGCCCTGCTCTCTTACCGTGATCAGTGGGTAGTCGGAGGCAGGTCTGGTTTTGCCGAGGCAGGTCTCTCTCAGGTACTGCTCTGCCACAAACGCCTCTTTCAGGCCTGGGAACAAGTTCTCATACTCTGTCGGATCTGCCAGAGACTCTGCAGCTTTCTGATTCACTTTAGACAAGCTCTCTCTCCAAAGCTTCACCACCCTGTCATCAAACACACAGTTGCAGAATTGTAAATATAACACATTTTACTCTCTGGAAAGAAAGAAAAAAAATCTATGACTAATTTACTTTATACTAATGTCTTTTCGCACTGAGATCAAATAATGAGTCAAAAAGAGACTAGAAATCGAGGTCAAGTGAAGTGCATTCTATTCTGGGATACAGCGTGTTCTGGAGCCAGAGCTTGTTCTCGACCAGGCGATACTTTACTGCTGCGACAACGTGAATGTGAATACAGACCTGGACACTTGGCTGGGCAGATATGTGCGGGCAAGAAAGGCTGCTTCTGGTAGACGATTGGTCTTGATCAGGAGCTCCAAACAGTTGTCCAGTCTGGTAAGACAAACAATAAAAATCAGCTAAAAGCATCACAACCATATTCAAAACAAAAATCAGTGACTGAAACAGTGTAGGAATGCATAGTAGACTATAAAATGATAATCCACAAAAGTAAAACATCTGTAGTCAACATATTTCCATTTGTATTTCCGCTGACAAAAGTCTTTTCACTTATAATACTTACTTTCCCTGCAGGAAGTAGGTCATGAAGGCAACGTTGTTTTTTCCGTCACGCTCTGCCCCCTCTGCAAGCTTGGCAACCATAGAAGCATTCCCAGATGCAGTGGCCAGGAGCAGAAGACCTCCATAGTCCTGGGCATGATGGAGGCACTCCTGTGCCAAACCAAACTGGCACTTACTGATGGCCAACTCTGCCAGCTGCTTCCACTTCTGCTCAGACTACAGAAGAAGAGCATTAGCATTAGAAATCTTCATTATATTAACTTTGATCTACTTCTACAGAAAAACTTTTTTCCACTACAATAAATGCAATAAATAAAATAGTAAGCAATTGAGCTTGGCCAACACTAGGGGAGCTGTATCACTGGTTTATAACAACAAACCTCAGCTTCTACTGCTAGCTGGTAGGCAATTTTCAGCTCTCCTAACTGCAGCGCCAGCTCAAACCGGTGCTCTGGATCAGTGGACACGGCCAAGGCCTGCTGCTTGAAACCCTGAAGGAACATGGACAAAGATACTTTAGACATCACAGAACATAAAAAGAATATCATTTTGATTTGTTACACTTTTTGTAGCCAATCAATCGATAACACCGCATATTTAGAATGCACTGCATTTAAATTTTAATTCACTTCACCGTTTAAAAAAGCATGTCATATATAGTATGAATGTAATCCAGACATACTACAGCCACCATGTTGTTACTGTCACATGACCTATCAGTGTCAGTTACATTGCTTCACTTCCAATCCTCATGGGATAGTAAAGTGTCCATCGAATGAGCACTTCAGAATCCCATCAGTAGTAGTAGGTCATCCGGGTACTTTTCGCCTACTGTTTTTGAATACTATGCATTCGGACATACTACTCTGTTGGCATAGTGTTTTTTTCGTGTACTATATAAGTAGGGAAGTTTCGATTTCGGACGCAGCGTAAGGCTTTCTTGACACGTACTTGACAAGTACTTTTAAGTATGACTTATAACGTATTTCACATTCATATTTTTTTTTACTTTCGACTTATGAGTCTAAACTGCTGTTATTCTTGTAGAGCTAGAATCATTATTTGCAATTCATGACATTTGAAGTCTTACCTGTTTTTCCAGGAAGTGGGCAACCCTGGTTCTCTGTTCTTTAGGGATGGTGGGCAGCACTTTGTCAGCCATGCCAAAGTCTCTGCGCATAACAGCAGTCTGGTACTCCAGGACAGACACCAGAAGAGAGTATGTGACAATGTTCAGCTCCTTATCACCCAGGTAAAGACGGTCGTCTTTAGGAATGTATCCCAGAAGGTACATGGTTCTAAGATGAACAAGTCACTGTTAGACTTAATGAATGAATTAATAAATATATTATATAATAATAATTAGGGGTGTGACGAGACAGCTCATGAGATTGAGTTCACGAGAACAAGACAAGATTTTTGCACAGTATTTTTAAGAAATCCTCAATGAAGAAATACACAGAAAAATAGTCTACAGGTGCATGTGAAATAATCATCTAATCATCTTGTAATGAATGTCATTTCAGTTCTACTTTCTAAATATGAATTATCATATGCAGTAAAAGACTCAACAATACTCAAGCACTGTAAAAGGTTGTCACAAACTCAACTGACTGGCTTCTCTCACGAGTCTCTTTATAACTGTAGATGATTTATGAACTTCTACAACTTTTGACCTCCTAACTGAACTCCTTTCCACAAATTGATCATAGAAATAAAAACAGTATAAATAAAAATGAATAACAGTTTTTTCTTAGTCTTGTTCAAACAATAAGTGCAACCATAATCAAAGAACTCTCTCAATATTAAAAGTGCAAACAGAGACCAAATTGTTCTTCAATCATTATACAGAGCTGAGAGATGATTACAACTACACAGCCCAGCCTAAGACAGCTTTCATATTGGGAGATATTTGCATGCATCAGGGAGCTGCTTTCAAAATTATTGAAACCGCGTTTGAATGCACGCTTGCGCTTTACTTTCGCTTTCGTGATCACATGTACTCTGTGAATAGGGAGCAGTGGTGCTGAGCGCACATTCTACAAGATAGACATTTGTCAGACGCTTAGGCCCTGTTGTGCAACGAATCCTCTGCCATTGTCTTGTCAGTCATCTCGTCACATGATCAGTGTATTCTGATTCCTGCTGCACTATGTATGACTCTGCAGCTCGTGTTGGATGAGCTGGATGGGATTGAAGCGACCGTTATCCAACTGAATTAAATGGTTTTTATTTCTATAAAAATCAAAATAACAGTGGAGTCGTAATGTAAACGTAGCGGTGGCGTACTCTATCCTAATTTCACCCTCACATGGCAATATCGCAAGACAGCTTTTACACCTCAATGAGAAATCTCATCACATTTTAATCTTGCGAGATCTCGTCGCACGATATCTGATATAGGGAAATCTGATGGCACCTGTCCAGGTGAGCAATGGTGACAATCTCTCCTCCAACAAAGTAGTTGAGTCTGTTGACAGAGCTGGTGTAAATGAAACAGTCTCCCACCCAGAGACCCGTCTTTACCACTTCCTGAATCTCGCCCAGGACCTGCAGAGGAGATCAGATCTTTTGTTTCAAATCAAAGTTAACATCAAAATTTACAGTCTTAATAAAATTCCTGATTGTACTGTAAATTATTCATTAGATCATTCTTTTTCAGTATATTCATAAGATTTAATTAAAATGCTTTTCCTTTGAAACAACTCTTTTCAACCGGTTAAACATGACTGTGTGTTTTTACACTGACCTCAAAAGCATCTTCGATACCATCTTCAGTGACCCCCTCATTTGACTCTTGTGATGCAGCCACCTTCTCTGACAGATAGCGCAGGATGAAGAAAGACTCCTCTGTGGCAATGCAAACCAGCTCACCAGAGTCAGACCAGAAAATCTGCAAGTACAGATGCAATTGGTCCAGGCACACTAAGAAATTGCCCAAAAATACAAAAGAAAAGAAAAGAGGGCTGTAGCAGTTGACTCACGTGTTTGGGCTGGATCTCAATGCGACGAATCAGCTCTGTGTTATCCCAGTCATAGAAAGCCAAGCCATTCACTGATCTGACGCCCAGCAAGAAACCACCATAGATGCCTGCAAACACACAACCATTCATTTACATAAAACCATAGAAGACTGACACGCTTGTACTACATGTAATCAAGGAATCGAGCATGCCGTATACTGTGCATATGTAAATGTTCTGTATTTACTACTATATTTTTGCATAGAAAATTGTGAATAAAGAGCTTGTTGCACTAGTAATGCAATGCAAAACTGTTTACCTTCTGCTCCAAAGTCTGGCTTAAAAGATTTTTTCTCCTTAAAATTTTTGAAGATTTTTACAACACTGCTGCTTTCCCGAATCGCGTACCTTAATTTAAAACAAAGTCACGTCAGTTTTCACGTTTCGCACTGTCAATGATGAGTATTTTTAGTAAGCAATTGCTCTGAACATCCGTCTTCCACATGTTTGTTGAGCACTTACTCAGATGAATCATGGGCCCAGACAAACTCCTGTGCAGATCCAAAGCTCTTGTTCCTCAGAGCCATAGCGGTGTAGATGATGTACTCTCCATCTCCACACACCACCACAAACCTAAACAACAAGATTAACGGTACTGAATCTTTGGATGTTGATAAATGTATTGTTTGTAAACCTATATTTACATTAATAAATTGCAGCAAGGACCAGGCTCTATGTAAATGTTTCAAATAGAGATCACGATTCTGAAAAGACAACTAAACAAAATAACATGTAATTTACCAAAGGTGCTGACAATTTTAATTGCTGCAGTCTATTTAAAATGTTTAATTAATTTGAATGAATTATTTTAAAAATAATCGGTTTGAATGATTCAATGACTCACTCATAAATACTTTACTGGATGAATAACTTTTTGAACGAATCTTTTGACTGAATAATTCAATGACAAATCAATTTTTAAAAGTCACTTGTCACCACCACATGGAAGCTTGTTTCCGCCACTAAATAAAAAAATAAAAAAGTTATCATCTCACAATTCTGACTTTTTTTTCTCAGAAACTCGAGTTTATATCTTGCAATTCTGACTTTATAACATGCAATTACGAGTTATAAAGTCAGGATTAATATCTAACCTTGCAGTTCTAAGAAAAAATCCAGAATTGTGAGATAAAAAGTCGCAATTACCTTTTTATTTAAAAAAAAAAAAAAAAAGTGTGGAAACAAGCTTCCATACTAGACATCACTGTTAATATCCAAACTATAAACTTCTGTACATCTGTGATAATTTGAATATTTGTAACACAGAAATAACGATACTGTGTGATTGAAAAGACTGTTTGTGATGCTCTTTCAGACAACAGCTCTCTCTTGCTCAACGGCAGCGCCAACGCAGATCTAAATATTCTAGTGTGATTTTGTCAAAGGTTTAATAAACACAGGCGAATTGCATTTAGGAATGAGATCGTGTGGGTGTCTGAATCGAGACAATGACCTTTTAATGATTAATCGTGCAGCTCTATGTGATAGTCTTACCTGCCATTAGGATTGTGCTGGATAGTTTGGGGGTAGATCTCACAGCTGCCCATGTCCTTCACCGCCAGTGGCAGCCTCTCGCCATCCTTGATCTCAGCATCTCCCATGGCTTTGAGGTTAGCCTGCTGAATTTCTGAGTGCTTGGCCCAAATAATCTTTCCGCTGGTATCCATTGACATGGCTGGCTCCTCACGACCAAGCTAAAACACAAATATAAACCAGATAAATTACAGAGAACTCTCCACATGAGATATTACATTATATAAAGCTCATCAGATTATTATTTAAGGTTCATTGAAGTAGATAGAAATGTCATGTAAATGTATATATCTATATATACACTGTAAAAAGAGTAATATTGTGAAACATTACAATCTAAAATAACGGTCTTAATTTTATTTTATTTTAAAATGTCATTTATTCCTGAATTTTCAGCATCATTCCTCTGATTCTTTAGAAATCATTCTAATATGCTGATTTGCTGCTCAAGAAACATTATTATTATTATCAATTTTGAAAGCAGTTGTGCTTAATATTTTTGTGGAAACTCTGATAAATTTTTCTGGGATTCTTTGATGGATAGAAAGTTCAAAAGAACAGCATTTATTTGAAATAGAAATCTTGTAACATTATCTATCCTCTGTGACCCCTGCTGACAGTCCTGGCCCTGGAGAAACCTAATGGCTCTCACTGTGGGAACTGAACTTTCCAATTATGAGCCTGAGCTTTAGCTGGTATGTCACACCGCTGACAGGCAACAGCGTGGTGCTACTTTTGTATTATTTTTAGTACCTTGATAATGATGCTGCCTTCGTCATAGCCCAATGCCACATTGTTGGACCCGCGTAGGCCAGACACACACCACACCCGCTCCATGCCATAGTTCAGGGTGCTCTCTAGACGGTAAGTACTGGAGTGCCAGATACGAACAGTGCCTTGACAGAAGACAAACAGAAACGTTTTTAGAAAGAAAACTTTTTCAATTTGACTTTATACTAGTGATGGGAGAAACAAAGCTTTTCAAAACTGAACAAATTTCTTCACAAAATGATACACTCAAAACGCCACACACTGGTGACCCCAGCTGGTCAGAACAGTGTAAATGCAGTGAAAACTCGTGCATAAAAACACCTTTTACACACCAACTGCAAATGTTTTATTGAAGGTGTAATCTTTAATATGCAATTAACAAATCATCTAATACTATTAAATATTAAGTGTCTTTATAATATTTGTTATTTTATTCAATTGTAGGGCTTGTTTTGTTTGTTTTATAGAGAGCTTTTGTAATCAGTAAGAGACTTTTAACTACAACTCTTCCTTTTTATTATACAAATGTGTCATTCAATGTCTAAAAGTTTATAAAAATGATCTGAGATCAGGTAAAAAAATCATATATATTTTATTTTGACAGCAGATTTTGATTTAGTTTTAGTCATAGTCTTTTGACTAAAATGCCATTTAGTTTTAGTCAGTACTCAGTACTCGTACACTGACGTCTCAGAGGCGTACCAAATAAATAAAAAAGACCAAATAAAGCTCTCTTTTGTGTTGTCACGCTTTTTCAGATCTATCCATATGTCTGCTCTTGTCTTTTTCACAGACATTTACATTTTTGAAAGTTTATGAGACATGCAAGTTGCAACAAGTGTATGCCAACTTATGTCCCGCTGGGTAGATCAGCATGTTTCAATTCAAAGATCTCTACCCAAATCATCCCTTCCTAACATTTTTGTCGTTTTTATTAAATGAAAAGGTCAATAGATTTTCATCATAGTTTTTGTCATTCAAAGCTGTTTTTTTTTTTTTTATAGTTATCGTCTCATTTTCGTCTCGTAACGAAGCCTCGTTTACCAAAACGTGACTTTGGCAGTTTGATGCATGCTCCGAATCACTGGTTCAAAATTAATGATTTGTAAAGATTTCAAAGCATCACAAAGCATGTTTCGAAAGTGCCCATCACTTTATACAGTCCCAGTTTAATGTGGAGAGACTGCTGTAAGATGCAAGTTTTTAAAATATTTTACTGCCATAAAGTAATAAAAAATATTTGCGCCAGGAATGAGGCAGTGCAGTTTTATACAAGTGATTATCCTAAAGATGTGCCATGACTCACCATCCTCTGATCCAGTGATGATGATTGGCAGCTCTGGGTGGAAGTTGACACAGGACACATTCTGAGCGTGACCCTCGAGAGTCTGAACACACGTCTTATTCTAAAGAGAGAGAGATTCACAGAACAGAAGTAAATAAACAGCCAGAAATGACTCGCTCCATTGATTATCATCAACATCATTCATACCTGATAGTCCCAAATCTTGACCAGTCTGTCATCAGCTCCAGATATGAGGTAGGGTTTATCTCCTCCACTGTAATAATCAATGCAGTTCACCCCCTTATCATGACCCTCCAGAGTGAAGTTAGGAGAGGAAGAGCCCAGCTGCCAAACCTGAAACACAACAAAGAAGAAATTATGAGGGAAATGTCACAAGTCAGATTCAAACTTGTGTATCCGCATAAGTGTTCAGTCTTACCTTGATGGTTCTGTCCAGCGATGCACTCGCAAACTGGTTGTTGTCCTTGGGGTTGATGACAATCTGCATCACGTAGTGTGTGTGGCCCTCAAACACCTGACTGCAGGACCATTTCTTCTCCCAGTCCCACAGCTTTATCAACATGTCGTCTAAATGCACACACACACCCAATGAATATTAAACACAAAGAGTTTTGTATATACACCACAGTTCAAAGGTTTGAGGTTGGTAAGATTTTTTTTTCCTGCAAGAAGTTTCAGTTGCACTTTATTTTACAGTATGTGCACTTTCAATGTACTTAGAGTGTACTTACCAAGAAAGTACTGAGTAATATAAGGTAACTACATGGGTTAGGATTAGGTTCAGGACTAGTACCTGGTTATTACCCAGTTATCGTAATTACTACAATATGCATACTATAGTATGTACATGAGAAACAGGACTGTAAAATAAAAAGTTTCTTATGCTCACCAAGGCTGCATTTGTTTGATCAAAAATATTAATACTGTGAAATATTATTACAATTTAAATTAACTGTTTTCTATTTAATATATTTAATTATCATCATTACTCCAGTCTTCAGTGTCACGTGATCCATCAGAAATCATTCTAATATGCTGGTTTGCTGCTCAAGAAACATTTCTGATCATCATCAATGTTGAAAACAGCTGTTCTGCTTAAGTTTTCTTTTGTGGAAACCGTGATACTGTACATTTTCTTTGGGATTATTTTATGAATAGAAAGTTCAAAAGAACAGCATTTATTGGAGATAGAAATCTTTTAAAACTTTACAAATGTCTTTAATGTCCCTTTAGATAAATTTAATGCAATCTTGATTAATATTATAATAATTTCTTTAAAAAAATCTTACTAACACCCCAACCTTTTAAACAGTAGTGTAATAAGTTATGTAACATAATATGGTGTATTTTCATATACACTACCAGTGAAAAGTTTTTAAAAGAAGTCTCTTCTGCTCACCAAGGCATCATTTATTTCATCCAAAATACAGTAATATTGTGAAGTATTTTTACAATTGAAAAAACTGTTTTCTATTTCCATATATTTTAAAATGTAATTTATTCCTGTGATCAAAGCTGAATTTTCAGCATCATTACTCCAGTCTTCAGTGTCACATGATCCTTCAGAAATCATTCTAATATGACGATTTGCTGCTCAAGAAACATTTGATTATATCAATGTTGAAAACAGCTACAATTTAATATTAAATGTACAATTTTTTTCTCAGGATTATTTGAACAGAAAGTTCAAAATAACAGCTGAAATAGAAAGCTTTTGTAACATTTTCACTACCGTTCAAAAGTTTGGGGTCAGTACGAGTTTTTTTTTTTTTTTGGAAAGAAATCAAAGAAATTAATACTTTTATTCAGCAAGAATGCATTAAATTATCAAAAGTGACAGTAAAGACATTTATAATGTTGCAAAAGCTTTATATATCAGATAAATGTTGTTCTTTTGAACTCTCTAATCATAAAATAATCCTGAAAAAAAAATAGTCCACAACTGTTTTCAACATTGATAATAATAATAAATGTTTCTTGAGCAGCAAATCAGCATATTAGAATGATTTCTGAAGGATCATGTGACACTGAAGATCACAGGAATAAATTACTTTATAAAATATATTCAAACAGAAAACAGTTATTTTAAATTGTAATAATATTTCACAATATTAATGTTTTCGCTGTATTTTGGATCAAATAAAGGAAGCCTTGGTGAGCAGAAAAGACTTCTTTTAAAAATATTAAAATAAACTTTCAAACATTTTAACAGGTAGTGTACGTATAATACAAATACTTCATGCAAATGTAATCTGTACCGCTGCTCGTGAGGATGTAGGGCTGGGTGGGATGCACAGCGATGCAGCGAATGTAATCTGAATGGGCCTCAAACATGTGTACTCGCTCTAATGTGTTGTAGTTGAAAACCCGAATTTGCATGTCATCCTAGAAAAAAAATGGGGGGCGGGGGTTATTAAAAGGTTTAATATCAGTAACAAAAAGCTATAATACATGTAATAGCATTAATATATATTGTATAATTGTGCATATTATTCTTCATGTATACTTACAGCACCAGTTATGACCCAATTTTTCCTGGCAACAAACTTGGAGGCTCTTACTGGCAGGTCACAGACTTCAAATGTCTTAACCAGAGTCTGTGAAAGGTAAATAGAAGACATTATTAGACAAACATTAAACACACTTAGTGCTCTACTGTTTCCCTAATGTTTGACGTAAATGTCAGATGGTAATGTATTGCAAATGCTGAAAAAACAGTCTCCTACTCACTTGTGTTTCATGGTTCCACACACACACACTGCCGTTGTACAGACTGGCCAGCATCCATGGCTCGGATGGATGAAGGTCTACGCTTTTGACACGGTCAGATCGAGCCGTGAGTTTGCGCTTGATGTCCAGCCTCAGAGGCTAGAAGAGGAGAATCAAAATCACTATTACATTAAAGCTGATAATAATCTTTAGTCATCAGTAGTAACACCAATAGTCTACAGAAAAAGACCAAAACTTAATTGTTTTAAGAACAGAAAGCAGTGACATTTTGTTATTCAACCTGTTTTTACCCATAACTACACAAACATTTTGCTATTTATCACCCAGTTAAAAATCTGATAACAGCAACTAACCTTTACAGCACAGTAAACAACAAAATTACAACAAATCAAGCCTCATCAAGATAATATCAGGAAGTGACTAAGTTACTCAATAGAATAATATACAGCATCACATTATTAACGTGTACTTATGTTAACGTCACATTCATATCATCAGCTGTTAGCCAGAACACAGGACAGATATCACTTCATAGTCATACAACATTTGAGTGGACAATGAATTTATAACATATGTAATGTTAAGTCTTTAAAATGTAAGTAGTATCTCGAAAAACAGTGAAAATTAACAAATAATTCACAAACTGACTGAATGAGAGTTGTCTATGTGGCTATTCTACGGGCCTTCGAGGCTAACAGCGCTAGCTAATGTTACTGAAAGCGTATTTTCCTTAATATATGCGAAACAGCAACAATATTGCCCATAACATAGATACTGATGCGACACTTACCATGTTTGCGTTTGCTGGTTTTGGTCTCCTTCAGTTGTAATATCTTATATCATCCACCGAGAGAGTCTGTTTTTTCGGCTGCAGTTGTGTCTGTGCACGGCAGGCAAATGTGACGTGGAACTTCCTCAAAGCCAGTCGGAAGAGTTGACGTGACACTCGGACGGCTTCGGCGTTTTTCGGGTAATTTCGGTTAAACTCGGCATTTGAGGGACGCTGCATGACGTTTGCAGCTTGAAATTAGTTTGAGTTTAACCCTTTCCTCACCTTTAGTGTACTTATGATTAATAATGTGAAATTTATGTCAACTAAAAATTCTCTCTGAAGCATGTTCTTAAATATGATATAATAATGAATAATATATAATACGAATTAAAATGTAATCGTCGTCTTACAAGCTGTTGCAATGTTTACATCACAGCAATGATAGCTTAAAGTCAAAAGTAGCCTAATACAGTTTCTTCTTTTATAGGCTATCTCTATATTTTTTTTTTTATATTTTAACTGAAACATATAAATAAAAATTTGCATATGTGTTTTATTTATTTGATACATCAGGCTTTTATGGCTGGTATAGTGGCTCTCACAGGAAGAAATAAACACCTACATTTTATTCAGAGGCCCAAACTGAGCAAAAATGTGCAATTTGGTACAGTTGCTGATATTTATTTAGTCAAAAAGTAAGAAGAAATTCTGATAGCTTGTAATGTAAATCAATGAGATCTTTATATACTAGTAGACTACTTACATAAAATTAATATGAATATCAGTTGTCACTGTATATCTCCCAATAATATGTAAGGTTGGTGATATTTAAATGCTTAGTTGTATGATCAAAGCTCTGTATAGTTTTTATTGTGGGGGCCAAAACATATGAATATGCAATGCAATAATGACTAAGATATTTGATGCTCATATGTGTTTTTTTAATTATGTATGGATAATCAAGTAAAGCTAAGTTGCTTCAGTCTAGTAAGTGTTCATCTTGATATATCTGATACAATAGGCTTAGTGTTTAGTTATATACACAAGAAATGTGAGACTCATACTGTAATGTTTCATCTTTATTTAGACAGAAGAAAACAAACTCCTACAGAAGTGCTGACAGTGTCACATCAGTTTGATCTCCTGAGAAAGCAGTGGTGCCTCAAGTCAACAGCTTGATTTTGATAGACTTGTTGAGTACAGCAAAATGAATGTGACATTGAATCACAATCACGTGACAATTCAGTCTTTTCTTTTGTACACTTGGTGGCACACAGCATCCTCACATGTCAACTCCTGCAAGTGAAATGATCACAAGGTCAAAACATACACAGCAGAGCAGGAATTATGTGAAAGGATAACAATATTCATTCAATTACATTTCATAAAAAGTGAAAAATAAAGATTTATATGTAATATTGTTGATTCTAACATTGATCTGGTTATTATTATCCATAGAATGACTGTATTGGATGCTCACCAGATGAAGTTTGTCATCCTCTATCCAGTGTTTCCATCCCCGGTTGGCTTTCTCACCTTTCTGGGTGGCCACCAATTTGTCCCCTTCCCAGATCACCAGAGTCTGAATATCAAATAAATCTTAAACCACAGGAACTGGCCTGTTACATAACTTTTTTTAAACAAATTATGCTTTTTTTTTTTTTTTTTTTTTTAAATAAAAATAAATATTTTTGATCTTCATGATGCATAAAAAAGACATTTTCCTTAAAGAGGGCTATTGCTTTTATTGCAATACATATCAAAGGTGTGCGCTACTCTTTCTTATTAGAGCTGACTACTGACTTGTTCTGCCTAGAATAAAAATATGGTTCATCGATCAGTACTTTTACTTGAGTAAAACTGCACTCTAAAAAAATGCTGGGTTAAAAAAGTTGGGTTAAAAATGGACAAATTGGTTGTTTTGACCCAGCACTTGGGTTGAATGTTTGACCAACCTGCTGGGTAGTTTTGTTTAACTCAAGTATTTTTTAAAAATTACTGTATTGCTCACTTAAAATGAACCCAAAATATGTTGGAAATTAACATTTAATAATATGTTTAATAAATAATAATTAAGTAATAAACATGTATTTTATTTTTTATTAATAAATGTCTACCTTTTGATTATTATTCGTGCATCTAAAAAAAAGCTGGGTTAAAAACAACCCAAGTTGGGTTGAAAATGGACAAACCAAGCAATTGGGTTGTTTTAACCCAGCGGTTGGTTTAAATGTTTGACCCAACCTGCTGGGTAGTTTTATTTAACTCAACTATTGTTAAAAAATACCATATTGCTCGCTTAAAATGAACCCAAAGTTTGTTAATATTAACATGTTTAATAAATGAACATTTATTAATAAGTTTAATGAATAATAATAAACAATAAACATTTATTAAATTGCTTATTAATAAATGTTCACCTTTTGAATATTATTGTTGCCTCTAGTAATTATGTGCCTGATTTTTAATTTCCAACATATTTTGGGTTCATTTTAAGACAGCCATATAGTTTTTATTCTATAGCCATATAATTTTTAAACAATAGTTGAGTTAATAAAACTACCCAGCACGTTGGGCAAACATTTAACCCAACCGCTGGGTTAAAACAAACCAATCACTGGGTTTGTCCATTTTCAACCCAACTTGGGTTGTTTTTAACCCAGCATTTTTAGAGTGTGAAAATGATAATTTTACTGGAATAATACTTTAATAGGGTATCTGTACTTTTACTCAAATACTGTACTTTGTCCACCACTGGTTTATATAAATAAATCTGTATTGAGATGACATGAGAAAAAAAAAAAAAAAAGAACTTTAAGGTATTTTGTCCCTTTGGGTAAAAGTTGAGGCCTGTTCTCTATTTGTTTTACTGTAGGTTCAGCACTGAACAAACTCACTGAGATCACAGCCTACAGGTCAAGGCTGGGGTAATGACAGGTTAAATAACATTATGTCATTAGAGGAGGATCACAGTTATAAAGGAAATTTCTCACCTTTAGTGTCCTGTTGTCAAATCCCTTAGTGAATTCTTCCTTCTCGACTCCAACAGTGAAGATCAGCTCATAGCTTTTGAAGGCGCTCTGTGTCTTAATCACAAAGTTATCCCCATCCTGGGTAAAGGTCTTTGTCGGAGTGAGGTGGGCTGCAATCTTCCGGAAGGCAAAGTCGATGTCTGTGTAAGAATAACAAAATATTTGGCATGGTCATTTCTCATACTTTAAATGGCTTTGTCTAATATTATAAAGTGGCATAATCAGAGTTAGAAAATGGCGCAAATAGCTTTCTCTTATTTCTCTGTTGACTTAACCCTTGTAAGCTATTTGTTTAGGATGTACACTCAGGCTGTTGGGGTCAATGAAAACAATAAAATGTGATTTTGTAACAAAATTATGTTTTTATTTTTTTTATTTTATTTTTGGTGTTTTTGACTTTATTATGATAGAACAGTAAGTGAAGTGGGGGAGAGAGAGAGAGAGAGGCAGAGGGATGGGATCGGGAAAGGTCCGTGAGCCGGGACTCAAACTCGGGTCGCCCGAAGCTCAACGGCGCTATATGTCGGCGCTGCCCACGAGGCTATCGATGCCGACTAATGTCGTTTTTTAAAAACAAATGTAATTTTACTTACTTTATTAATGTACATTTGTGCAGTTTTGGGGGCATTTATGGCATGTTTTAAATTTATAAAAAATAAATAAATAAATAATTTTAATAAAAACATTTTTTCTTTAAAAGTAACAACCATTTATGTACAATTCACTTTAAAAAAAAATACCCATATTTCTAACTTTCATTCAAGATAACAGACAATTTGCCATGGTTTAGTGTTAAGAGTTTTGCCATCTATTGGAAAATATAGTTTTAAAGGTGCACTGTGTACATTTTAGGAGGATCTATTGACAGAAATGCAATATAATATACATAACTATATTTTCAGTGGTGTATAAAGACCTTACATAATGAACTGTTATGTTTTTATTACCTTAGAATGAACCATTTCTATCTCATACACCGCAGGTCCCCCTACATGTTAAGTTGCCATGTTGCGCCGTCATGTTTCTACAGTAGCCCTAAACGGACAAACTGCTCTACAGAGCGTATTTGCTTGACTGGCTACTCTCTTCTGTCTCACATGACAACGTCTTTGTCCTGTGTCGGCCACTGTAGCTTCTCTAAATTGCAATTCGAAACCTCACTGCTAGATGTCGCTAAAATTTACACACTGCACCTTTAAAAGAAATTTCAAAATAATCACTTTAACCAACAGATGGCTGCAAAGCTCCACTATTTGCTATTGCTATTTGACAAGCTATTTTACAGAGTCTCACAAATGACATGCAGGAAAAAAATAGTAGGCTAAATCGTACACACAATTTACTAATTTGTTCCCTTGATTTGCTAAATCATGCACATGATTTATAAATCGAGGGAATGAATTAGTAAATCGTGTTCTGCGTTGTTTCTGATTTTGAGGATGAATTTTATCCATTTTCTACAGCCTCAGTGTGACTTTTTTCACACTAACATAAAACCAGATATCATTCAAATTTAATTTAATTTATTATTATTATTATTTTGTTGATCTAGAAAGTGTTGACAACTTTACAAAGTCTGATGCCATTTGGATCAAGTGAACATTTCTTTTTAATTTCAGCAAACATCATCTCAGGCTTACCCAGTGCTTTGAGGTAATTATCAATGTTTTCGTTCGACTCCAGCTCCCATTTTCCAGTGAAATCCACAGGCATGGTTGTGCGATGAGCTCTGGACTTCAGTAGCGTTACCAGGTCAAGTGAGGAGGTGCATCAAAGTTTTTATACTCAACTGTTTATTCACAGTGAGGGGAGAGAGCAGAGTAATGATGATAAGGGAGATCTCTGACCTGACTGCAGGAGAGAAGACCCCTCACCTACTGAAAAAAAGTCGAGACTGGATCAAAATATATTTACCACCAGCCACTACAGACAGGTTCTTTGGGTTTCCTTTCCTTTTCTGTTTAGTTAGTGGTTCTTCTATGACATTTGCTGTGAAAACTCCCTTTTGGAGCCTTTATATTTATAAGTGTAATATGCCGATTCAGTGATTAAGAAACATTTTTTATTATCAATGTTGAAAACAGTTCTGCTGCTTAATATTTTTGTGGAAATCATGATACCTACTTAGGATTCTTTGATGAATAGAAAGTCGTTTTAATGCAAAAAGTCTTCAACACAAAATCAATAAGTGAAAACTAAAGTAAAACTAAATTACCAGATCTTAATGAGTAAAGTTGTTTATGAATGATTGCTCATCTTTGTTCACTTTGACTTTGGAAACAGTGGGTTTTGAAGTGATAATTGGCATAGCGCATAAACAATATTGTAAATCTATCACCCACTGAGATGCTGCTGCAGAGAGGGTAGGCGTTAAACAACGTCATTTTATTTGATCTTCAGTCCTGTGATCAGAGAAACTCTGTATTTGGACTCTATTGTTAAGCATGGAAGACAAGATAAGAGGAAATGTGTCAGGAAGAACAAGGACCATTTCCAGCGTTTGATGTTCAGAAGATCAGAATGCCCAAAGGCTACACTTTATTCTGCTCCAGCACTTAGCGTATATTTATGAGTCAGACTTTATCTTGAATGCTCCATCCAGTGTGTCATCAAACAGGCCTGTAAGAAAGTAGAACGAATATTAAAGTACAGAGGAAGAATATTTTGGTATTACTCCCTAGCATGTGTTATAGTAAGCCTTTTTGCTATTTTAATTACAGAAAGGGAGAAAGATCTGGATGTAAATTCAAACTTAAATTGCCTACATGAACACAAAAGTAGAGGTTTTTGTACATTTTTTTGTTGTTGTTGTTGTTCCTTTGGAAAACAAAATGACATGAGGGCTTTTAAAGAAATTAACACTTCTATTCAGTAAGGACAAATGAAATTGATTAAAGGTGACAGTAAAGATAATGTTACAAAAGATTTATATTTAAAATGCTGTTCATTTAAACTTCTTATTCATCAAAGAATTCTAAAAAAAAATGTATCACGGTTTCCACTAAAATAATAATCAGCAAGTTTTCAGATGTTTCTTGAGCAGCAAATGAGCATATTAGAATGATTTCTGAAGGATCATGTGAGACTGCAGAAGACTGGAGTAAATGATGCTGAAAATTCAGCCTTGATCACAGGAATAAATAACATTTTGAAATATATTAAAATTGAAAACAGGTGTGAACTATAACAAAGACTTTATTTACAGAAAAAGGTTCACTCCTATTACTATGAATGGGATGACATGCAACGGGCAATATGGCGGAATAAGTCCCGCCTTCTAAAGGAATGAGCCAATCGCCGATTGGTAAATTCATCGCGTCACTGCAGCTGCCGTTAGAAGCTCCGCCGCGCAGTGTTGCCAAGTCCGTGGTTTTCCCGCGGAACTGGGCTACTTTATTAACATTGCTGCCACGGGTTGTTTTTCATGTTGACGCAATCCCAAATAACATGATATTTATCCCAAAAAAATGCAGATTTTACTTTCCAGAACACGATTTTTAGCAGGGGACCCCCCTGAAACTAGTTTTGAGTATCAATTGGGCGCGTTTTGTTGTGAAAACTTGGCAAATCTGCTGCCGCGTTCCAGACGAGGTTGGACGTGGGAATATCCCAAATTAAATGTCCCACTTCAGACCTCAGCGAGTTCCAGTCATCACTCATAACGTTCACGTTGACCACATGATGTCGCCATGACACAATGAGAGCATATCATGTTTTTTGTGTCAATTATGGCAAAATAGAATAAAATAACATCGCTTTGAAAACAGCTGATGAAAAGCAAAAACGAAGGCAACATTACATTAACTTAATGTCTAATTTTAAAGTTTGTGTTTACATTCATATTCACTGGAAGCAGGACGCACCAATATCTTGGAAGTGACGTCAAATGACGCGTCTCACTGAGGTCGGGGTTGATCCATGTACCCCGAGTTCACGCACCAAATGTCTGACCTAGACGTTATTTCCTAGAATGAGGAGGGAAAAATCCAAAATTCGGATCTGTCTGGAACACAGCACTAATGTTCTACATGCGCATTAGCTTGGTCCAGCCTGAAAAATGTTTTTTTTTTTTGTCATGATTTGAGCGTTTAGAAACAAAATTTATGAGACAGTTGTTGTTAGGTTTCATTGGTGATTTCAAATATGACATTTAATCGTAAGCTTGGTGAACAATTTTGGAGAATTTGATGTTTCCCCATTCAAAGAGATATGAGCTGCACTTGCATGTCTGAGAGGCGTTTAAAAGATGGCCGCCGAATGAAATGACTTAAAGGGACTTTCCCTGCATCCCAATGTGCATACTATCCACCCTATCCGCCCTAAATAGTATTAACTATTACTAATATCATATACTATTTAGGATAGATAGAATGCACATTGAGACGCAGGCTTTGACTACAATAAATGAAACAATGAATCACCATGACAGCAAATGAACACAAACTAGAAACCTCATAAGGAAACACAGGAAATAAAGCTATACAAACTAAAAGTCCATGAAAACAGAAACAAAACACCAACATAATGTGACAAAATCACAATATTACTGTTTCAGTGTATTTTTGATCAAATAAATGCAGCCTTGCCGAGCATAAGAGACTTTTAAGACCCTTTATGGATTCCCCAATTTGGAATGGTAGTATAGATACACCAAGACAAGTTTGGATGGCAAAATCACTCTCTTGTGGTTGGTGGAAAAGGATCATTATACGACTTTATTCAGAAAAATAAACATTTCAGGAATCTCATGTATATTTTATTCTACATTCCACTGTAAACACTTCAAAGTAATTTAGTCAGGAAGACTGACCTCATTACTGACGGATCTTCACCTCCTGTTTGTGCTCTGGAGTCTGAAGGCGTAAACGGAAGCCGGTTTGACAGCATTGTGATGGCTGCTTTGACTTACTGTTGTGCTGCTGACAGGCTGAGATCAAAACAATTACAAACTGACATATCTGTCTGTTCACATGCAGTGACTGACATGAGTTTATGAGATGCATCAGGCATTGGAGTTCACTCCCGGTGACAGAGCTCCTGTACAAAAAAAGAGAAAAGGAGAAAACAATCCTGTAGCTCAGTAGTTAGAGCATGGCACTAGCAATGCCAAGGTCGTGGGTTCGATCCCAGGGATTGCGCATACTCAGATACAAATGTATAGTATAATGCAATGTAAGTCGCTTTGGATAAAAGCGTCTGCCAAATGCATAAATGTAAATGTAAATGTAAATGCAATCCACAGCAGAAGTCCCACAACATGTGTAAATGCTCTTTGAGATAATCCAAAGGCCCTAATTGGCTTTAGGATTACAACTTGCCGTGTGATTTGAGACACCGCAATGCACCTTGATGTTGAAACATCAGTGCAGAGGACAAACGCAAAAAAAGCAGCAAAGATGTCTCCTGTGGACATGAATGGATACTGGAAAATGACAAGTAATGAAAACTTTGATGAATACATGGAAGCGCTTGGTAGGCTTATACTTCATTTTCTATTTATTTATTCATTATACCCATGTCAAATTTCCTTTGCTGAACGAGGTATGTGAGGTGTTATAATATATTCTGTTGGAAATGGAAATACATGCTTGTATTTTGTACTTGAGAAAAGTTTTAGTACCTCTGGCAGACCTGATTATAGTTTGTTATACACAGAGTACACTAAAAATCGGCTCATGTACCATAAACGGCTTTGGTTGACCAATTTTATATGTATTCAACTTACAGATGTGAATCTTGTCATCAGAAAAATTGCCAGCTATCTCATCTTTGATAAGGAGATTGTTCAGAATGGTGATCATTTTAATATCAAGACTCTCACCACCTTTAGGAACTACCATATGGAGTTTGATGTTGGAAAGGAGTTTGAGGAGGATTTGGTTGGTGTAGATGACAGGAAATGTATGGTAAGTGACCTCCTTATATATCAACATACAGTTTAAACAGAAATATAAGATCAGAACTGGAAAACCTAACCTTTTTGTGTATTACACTATTAAAAATGAAGGTTCTTTATGATTCCATGAGGAGTCTTTAACATCCATGGGAACTTTCAATTGCAAAAAAAGGTTCTTTATATTGAAAAAAGATTATTTAGAGTATTAAAATGTTCTTCACACTAAGTAAATATGGTTCTTTGGGGAACCAAAAATGGTTCTTCTATGGCATTGCTGTGAAAACCCCCATTATTTTTAAAAGTGTATTACTATTTTACCTTAGGTTACTGTGATGGATGACTCAGTGATTATGTCATTAAATAGGATTAGATTGAGATTTACATACAATGACCTATTGAATCTTAAATCCATGAGGGTTCTGGCTAATGCCGCAAACACCTGGTGCTCCGGGAACGTCAGGTCAACTAGTTTAGGAATGTATGTACAGTGTTTGCGTTCAGTTTACAATGAGAGCTTTATTGGGGTTAAAATTTAAGTAAAATTAAAAATGAATTAAAACAAAATGAATTAATTAAAACTAAATCCATAAAATGATCCCATAGTGGGAAAGGTTCTATGAAGAACCTGCCAGAACTCTTTAAAGGGGACCTATAATGTCCCTTTTCACAAGATGTAATATAAGTCTCTGGTGTCCCCAGAATGTGTCTGTGAAGTTTCAGCTCAAATTTGCCCCTTTTGGGGTGTGAGCAAAAACGTCATTTTTGTGTGCGTCCCTTTAAATGCAAATGAGCTGCTGCTCCCAGCCCCCTTTCCAGAAGAGGGTGGAGCTTTGACAGCTTCGGTTGCTCAACAACAACAAAGCTGGAGAATCTCATGCAGCCAAAATGAGGATTGTCAGTAATGGTGTTCAGCCTTACTTTGTTCAAACCGGAGTCGACACTGATGGAGAGACTCAGGAAGAAGTTACAACTTTTAGAATGAAACTGGACGTTTCTGAATGGTTAGTGGATAAATTTATGTAGTTGCTGTGGAGTTGATTCAACTCATCCACTAGCATGTGCCGTCATGTTAATGTTTTGTGCAAATCCAGCATTGAATTAACCCTCATTTGTGAAGCAGTCTGGCGTAAAATGAAGAAGCTCGTTGTAGTCCCTACCAGCCATTTGTTGTAGTCCTTAAAAAGCGATTTCCGTAAAAGAAAATATCTCTCTTTGCATTGAACTTTGAGCGTTGTAACTTTGCAGATGTTGTTTATGCTCAAACAGCAACATTACACACTAACTAAAGTTCAAAAAGAGAAATCATATTCAACCACCCCTTTAAGGTTCTATATAGATTTTTTTTAGAGAGGCAAATAATAAGAATAACACAGTGCAGTAAATTAATAAACTATTTGCGCTACAAACCAGTGTGATTCTGCTAATAAATTAAAATAATACTAATGTACAGCTAAAATAACTGAAAGTGACAGACACCTGAAGCCTTGTACTTTAAAAAATAAGGTGATGTTTAAAAGGTTGTGTTAAATACACTGATTTATGTTTTTAGTAATAAACAAACAAAACATTCTCTATTGTGTGTGAATTGTCAGTCAGTTCTGGCGTGTATCTGTTCTTGTTTTGTAGACCACAGTAAATTGGGAGGGAGACAAACTGGTGTGTGTGCAGAAAGGAGAAAAGGAGGGAAGGGGCTGGACACAATGGGTCAAAGGGGACGAGTTACATGTGGTAAGTTTGTATAAGGACGCAGTTCATATGAGGACATGGTCTGTTGTATTATGAGAGAGGTCACACTTGGCTGCTTCTTGTTATTGGTGTAGTCAACAGTGTAATTAATGAGATAACATCATTACCGCAGCAGTCCCACATTGCAATACCAAACCTATTTAAAATGTGTAAGCTGAAATCTATTTAGTGACTTCATTATATAACTGTCTGGAATTCTTCATTTGTTACGCAACACTCTATGTTAAATGTGTGCATAATGACCACTAAACTAACTGAACTAAGAATCATTTTACACTACTGTTCAAAAGCTTAAGGGTTGATACAATGAATTTTGAAAGAAGTCTTTTTCAAGGAAAGTCTGTTCACTCGGCGGCCATATTTGCAACGCCTCCGAGCAGCTATTTCGGGCATCCAAGACCAAGTCCTATCTATTTGAATGAGGGAATCCTAAAATCTCAAAAACTGCTTGGCGAACTCACAATTAAATATCATATTTCAAATCAGTAACAAAGTCTGACATGAACTGTCCCATAAATGTTGTTTCTTACCTTTAAATAGCGTTATAAAAGCTTATTTTTCAGGCTAGACGAGCCAATACGCATTTGCAGTCCCAGCGCGAGTCTCAGGTTTCTATGGGAACCGGAGCTTCTAACTGCAGCTGCAGTGACGCAATGACTTTATCAATCAGCGATTGGCTCTTTTACTTAGAAGGCGGGAAGTATTCCGCGATGTTGCGCGTTGCAGTTTCTCCCATTCATAACTAATATGAGTGAACAGTCTTTCTATATCCTCGCCATAATTTACTTATGAAAAATACAGTAAAAACAGTAGTGTAGCTCCAATTAATATTTAAAGTAGCCATTTAATTTTCAGGACAATGTATATTTACATTTCTTATTTGTTTTTATTTTTTAATGTAGGCTATTTAAAAATACATTTGTATTATTAAGGCGAGACACTACAGGCTAAAACACTGCTTTTTCGATTTTGGGCTTTTTGGCTTTTAATGAAGTGTTTTTTCAGACTAGTGGTAAGAAAACATCCAATATCCACCTTTAAGCATTTGTTTTTTGGCACTTTATCTATTTGTGTCTATAGATTTCAATTAGGCTACAATATTATTAAAGGCAGTTTTCTCAAAATGAGTTTTATATATATATATATATATATATATATATATATATATATATATATATATATATATATATATCTTCACTTCAGAAGCATTTACACCAAACTTTACAGTTTTATTCCTATCTATATTCTGAAGTTTTTTACAGAGGGATTTGTTAATATATAATTTGCCAGATTATATACAACATTTTATTCCAAAAAATGTGTTTTTCTGACTGTTTTTTTTTTTTTCTTCAGATTTTTGTACTAGAAATTCATGCAAATTAGCACATTTTAATAGTAAATAATGCCTCATTTGCATATCTAAGCATGACATTTTAGAAAACTTGTAATACAAAATTTCTTTCAATCCACTGGAAGTATGGTGATAACTATAAGTTTATTTTTTAACTCTATTCACCTACAGTGTCTTGCCTTAAAATAATAAAAAGTTTTAACTAAAAACATTTTATTTTTAATTTTATTTTGCAGGAAATGCGGGTCTGTGGAGTGGTGTGTAAACAAGTTTTTAAGAAACAAGTTCTCGACTGATGTGCCTTGAACCACAAGTACTCTACTGTGAACAGAAGTGAACTTTTCTAATAATAGTCACTGTAACAGTTTGATAAATAGTATATATGTCTTTTTCATTCCTCAACTTATTTAGTCATGTAAACAATGTTGAAACTTTGTCAAAGAAAATAAAATGGTAACACAAAAAACATGCATGTTCACTATATCCTCATCAGTTTTCTTTATTTTGCCAGTTGTGATACGTCACACTTTCAGCACACATGATCTACAGGAGATGCAGCAGTGCAGGTTCACAGACCCTCATCATATCATCATCATCCTCTTCCTGCTTCTACAAACAAGAAAGGAGCTCGATTTGCTGTGGGGTCAAGACCCGTCTTCTCTCCTCCAGCCAGAAAGACCTCAGATGTTAAAGGCGGTATTTTTAGACAGGAGTAAAGCTCTCAGTTATGAAGCTAGTCTTATGGCACTACAAGATACCAAACCCACACACATATGAATTTACCAGGTGTTCATAAATATCCACTAAAGTAATTGCTTATTTGGAATAAACTTTGTCTGATGAGGAGTCTAGAAAGGCACATAATACAGAAAGATTGATGAGAGGAAGAATGGACACACAGCTCTGTCTATGGTTTTGTTTTTTCCAGTAGGAGGCGCAACTATACAACGTGGGCTTAAGACTTCTTGAAAATCTGCTTAGCCACAACTCCCGCTGCTCTCAGCTCCTGCATAGAAAATACACAGAACATGATTATGAATTAAAACAGATTTTCCAGGACAAAGCTCACCAGAATTTATATCCTTTGGGGAAAAAACATGTTCATGTTTCTCTACAAATTGCACTTCTCACCAGCAGGTGGTGGTGTGTGCCTGAATATATTCTTCAACAGACCTTCGACAGCCTTTTGTCAAAGGGGTTGCTTGGGGTAATTAAGTGCAACATTGCACAGATGTGGTCGAACATCTGTTGTTAATGTTTTAGATGAGTTAAATAGCACAATAGCCTTGAAATGATAATAACGTCCCCTGCACAACGAGCCCCTAATACACACTGGTGAGCACATGTCATTTAGTTACCATATGTTACTAACTCACGGTTTCCAGAAACAAAGTTATTGTTAAATAGGGGCAAATGATAAAAGATGTTTCAAGTGTAGTTTAGTTACCAAATGAAGTTCATCTCCTTCAATCCAGTGAGTCCAGCCCCGGCCCTCAATCTCTCCTTTCTGCACACACACAAGCTTGTCTCCATCCCAGGTGATGGTGGTCTGTGGATTAATGCAAAGAAGAAAAACATTGCACATGTAGTCGCACCTTAAGACTCTACTACTGCTTAAAGGATTAGTTCACTTTCAAATGAAAATTACCCCAAGCTTTACTCACCTTCAGTCCATCCTAGGTGTATATGACATCCATCCATCATAAACGTACTCCACACAACTCCGGGGGTTGATAAAGTTCTTCTGAAGCAAAGCGATGCGTTTGTGTAAAAAAAATGTGTAAAATATCTAGCTTCTGCCAGACCGCCTTCCGTAGTCAACTTAGGAAGAAAGTGTAAAACTCTTGCAGTTCAAAAAGCTTACGCTACGTCCTACACCTTCCTTATTCAACTTACGGAAAAAGCTTAACTGACGCAATGCCAGTTCCTTTTTTTCCTTAAGTTGAATATGGAAGGCGGTCTGGCAGAAGCTAGATATTTTACACATTTTTTTTTACACAAACGCATCGCTTTGCTTCAGGAGGACTTTATTAACCCCCCGGAGTCGTGTGGAGTACGTTTATGATGGATGGATGTGGATGGAGACACTTTCTTCAGCTCATACTCGCTGATATCGCTCACTGCCATTATAAAGCTCAGATGCGTCAGGATATTTATTAATATTTCTCTGATTGTGTTCATCAGAAAGAAGAAAGTCATATACACCTAGGATGGCTTGAGGGTGAGTAAAGCTTGGGCTAATTTTCATTTGAAAGTGAACTAATCCTTTAAATAAGCAAATCGCAGGTTTGCTATTGGTGGATCTCATGTGAGTGACAGGTTGCCCCGCCCTCGAGCCAGTAAACACATCATCAGAGAAGAGATGTTGCTGAAAGTGGGAGGGGAAATTATTTTAATTAAAGATCACAAGGGCACTTGAATTAAAAAAAATAATGAAGTGCATGGGAAAATTATTTATAATAAATACAGCAATATTTCATAAAAAATGAGAATTGTCAATTTTGATTACATGGTGACTTTAAAAGGTCTCTAATGGTAAGACTGTAACCAGTAATCATGATCAACATAAAACATACAATTTTGAGTTAGCTGCTTGGATACGATTTCTGTGATATAATTTATTATTCATATATTCTGCTCATGTCTTTACTTTTAATCAGATAAATATGGAAGTTTGTTTCTGCCACAGAATAAAACTATTTAAAAGATAATTGCAACTTTTTATCTCACAATTCTGACTTTTTTTTTCACAATTGCGAGTTTTCATCTTGCAATTACAAGTTATAAAGTCCAATTCTGAGGAAAAAAGACTGACTGTTCGAGTTTATATCTCACAATTATGACTTCATAACTCGCAATTGTGTCCGTAAACTCACAATTATGAAAAAAAGTCAGAATTGCAAGATGTAAACTTGCAATTGCTAGAAAAAAAGTCAGAATTGTGAAATAAAAAGTTGCAATTACCTTTTTTATTTTTTATTCAGTGGCAGAAACAAGCTTCCATATAGATAAATATTTTTATACTAAAACAGGGATAAAACTTTGGTGCTGTAACTTCATATTTCAGTCATTGCAGTTTTAAATGGATTTCTGTACTTAACTGCATTCCACGTACATATGAGGGGATTACAATAAAATAAGTCATTCAAGTGAACAGAAATCAAATGAGAAAGAAAAGCTATTTGAGCCATTTCCAGTCTAAAGACAGGAAAAATAAAACAGCACACAAACACTGTAATTTGTCTCATCAATTTTCTCTCTCCATCACTGTGATTCATACTTCTGGATTATACTTATCATATAATGTTGGTAGACTCACCATACATTTCCTGCCATCAACTGGACCCAGGTCTTCCTCAAACTCCTGACCAATCACAAAGTCCATGTCATAGTTCTTGAATGTGCTCACAGTCTTGATGATAATGTGATCTCCATTCTGGGTGATATCTTTGTCAGGTTTTAACAAAACAGCAATTTTCCTGATAGCAACATTAATATCTTCAGGAAGTGTGAGAAGAAGAAAAAATGAAAATTACAATTAGTAGCCTGGTTTAACAGACCTGTTTATAAATCAATGCAAGGTTAATAATGGTTAAGTGTTTACGGATACACGTGTTCACTTAGATATCTAAATTCTTTCAAAAATGACTTTCCAGTGACTGCAAAAATGTTTTTGAACTATACTATAGTAAAGTACTTGAATTCATTTGTTGTGGTAATTCTATAGTTGCTGTGGTAATATAACAACTATAGTAATATAAACAAATTACTTTACCCAATACTGTACTACGGTATACTGTAGGGTATATTTTACTACAATACACTAAAGTTTACTGAAGTAAAAACTAAAGTATTTATTACAGTTTATCAGTTCAATACAGTTAATACTACAGTAGCCTATGTTGTAGCATTCATTAACAAAGTGTTGTAAATACTATAATATATACAGTATAGCCTACTGCAATTTACTATAGTATGGTTCAAAAACACAATAGTATTTACTATAAATTACTATAGTATTTTTTTCATGTTTTAACTTATCTAATTAAATTTTCTACTAATATAGTTTTTCGTTTATAAACAATTAAGTGTATTAACAATGCCCTGCCCCTGATTGACAATAGCTCGACCAATGGCATCCAAGTGCGGGCTGCGAAGGAGCATTTCATTGGTTGGACGTACAGAACGAATACGCCCCTTTCACCGAACGAGTCGGTATTTTCAGTGAACAAGTCGGAGCGGTACTGAACAAGTCGTCTCGTTTGTGAACATGCTGACCGATATGAAGAGCATGTGAGTCAATTTCGACTTTAAAGAATCGGCGTATCATTTGGCGTAACGACCGACTTAACGGCCACTGAACGAATCTACCGAGGATTCGAGCCACTGGAATGATTCATGAATCAACTCCACACCACCGTGATTCATCCAAGAATTAAGAAGAATCGGAAATAAGCGTTTTTATTTATTCATTTATTTATTTTATTTTATTTTATTTTTATTTTTTTTTAAAGCGAGAATTTATACATAGTCACATACATACCCTCGCAGTATATCTCAAAGAATAATAATAAAAAAAACTTACCGAGAGCTTTGAGATACTCCTCAAAGTTGTCATTGGAGATCATTTTCCAGTATCCAGTATAATCAGCAGGCATTGTGAAGTATGTGATTTTCTTCGTGTCCTGAAAATGTGTTTTTAGAGGAGACCTGATGCTTGATCGTTCCCCAGCTCCTGTTGTGCAGCTCTCTGAATATCAGCACTGCATTTTATTTACCACCATAATAATCGGATCAGCCTCATTACCGCGACACATGTGCTCAGTACAACTATATAGGGAAAAACACTCGCACAATGTGCATAACCCTTAAGGATCAAAGTACAAGATATATGCATATGGATTAATGGTAGGGGACAATCGTTACATTATTCACATGGATCGACTTTTGGACTAAATTAACTGAAAAGACATTTCTCTGTTGACATGTAAATTAGAAGTTTAAGATTCTCAGAGCATCTTGAAGAGAGTGACATTAATTTGTGATTCAGGCGCAATACAGCTTGCAGAAAATGTTTTTTTTTTTTTTTTTTTTGCTCACATGACCTTTACTTGGGCACACATCCCATCTTTTACCGATTAATCTCAATTAGCCCAAGGCTTGATTTCTAAATCATCCAGTTTGATTCTAACTCATGCATAATATGGATAGAAGCGTGCAGAGCAATAAAGAATTCTCTTTGACCATTTATCTTTAAAAGCTACAGGCCTAAATGATAAGTAAGAAATGTATAAAAAATAAAGAGGATTTAAACTGAAGATATCAGATTCAGATTTTAAAACAAGCCCCATAAGGCTGCTATAAGTGGCTTTGGCATGAGAAAAAGATTATGTTGTTTTGTAAATCTGTAATCCTGGATATCCTACTTTTACAGAAGCATTAATTGTGTTTTTGATGTAACATACACACTGCAGTTGCCTGCCAAAATAGTTTGCATACATGCATAACCCTAAATTATTCCAGTTTTAGTACACTAAATCAATGCTGCATGACCTAAAACCTACTGGTTCCTTCACATCAGCTGTTTTAATGAAGAAATGCTTATTTTTGAAGTATATTATTACATGAATATACATCAGACTCATACGTCCTAACTTAAAGAAACTCATGTCAGATTTTGATGTTATACATAGATTTATGAGATATAGTTTTGATGCATAGAAATGCAGGTGGTAATTGGAAACTCTGACTACTATTCACACAAACAAACAGAAAACCACCACACAGACAGGTTCATTCCATCTTTCTTTATTTCATAGTTTTTTCTTTTTCATTTTCATTTTGTTGGCACATTTTTAGTACACATGGGACAATACACAGGGTCCAACATCCTCTCCATCAAGCTTGTTTATGAGAGCTGCAGGAGCCAGACTACATTCATCATCTTTCTTCTTGTCTGTGTTCTCCTTGCCTTCCATATGAGGAGTCAGACATACCTAACCCACATTTCTTGTTACACACACCTTTTTTTTTTTGCTTTTAAAACTACCAATGCTAGGTACACTGTAAAAAATGGTAACTTTCAATAGCTACCTTAAAAAGCTATTGCTACCTGATGTAATACATAAAAAATAACTTTGTTGGTATAAATCAATGTATTAAGTTGAATTCAGTGATGCTGACTAATATTTTTGGCTTGAATAAAATCAGTTAATGGGTCAATAACGTGACGGGTCATTTTTCTGTCCAAAGGCCTTATTATCTCTTTCATTGAATCCAAAAGGTTTTAATTATATTTTGCTACATATAAAGGTATTTTAAAGATTTTAAAGTGTCAAAATCTTCAGTTTAACCGTCCAAATGCCAATACAGCCATTTCATTTGTGATTAAAATATCTTAAAATGTAATAAATGTATGTATTTTTTATTCTGCCATGATTTTATAACATCATATATCAACATAGTACAAAATGGTATTAAATTTATGTGTAGAAGTCGTTGCTTTGTTATGAGAAAGAATGTCCGGAAAAATGAATTTCATTGATGTCATTCAGAGTAACCAATATAAAGGGACCATTTTGGATCAAGTCATGTGGTCAATATCATGTGACATCATTCAGACACCTGCAAAGAACCACATGGTCGTGAAGCAAAGTAACTAAATCTCTTTTAACTATTTGAAAAATTCATGTTTTCACTTGCTCATACGCATATCCCAAAACATCAGGTCATTCGGTGCAACCACTATAAAACATGGAAAATGTTGTAATATTTTAAAAACTTGTACCAAATATAAAATGTTTCATTGTCCTTTTTCTTGCTAGCTAGATATCAGCCTGTTAGCATTGTTTGAAAATATCGTCATTCGGTATAACCAAAAGTGTTATTCGGTAAAACTGAAATTTTGATTAAACCAAATGACTTTTTTGGTGACAAATTTTGTCCATCTTGTAATAAATGACAAAAGCAGTGTTAATTTATTATAAAAAAACATAATCTCAATGTTAACACTTAATAAAAATTAATTATGTCTCCATTATGCTTTTTTTTTTTTACACTTTTAAATCCTTATTCGTCAGTGACCCTAATTTAGATGTTACCCCCCTTCAGTGTAGGGCAGACTCTAGATCTACTCTAAGGGTACATTAACATGACAATGATGTACTAAAACCAGAAAAGCTTTTCCATCATTGTCAAAACAATGCCCATTCACACGAATCCATGAAAGTGACTAAAAAGGCTGTTTTACGTGCCTACAGACTGAACACGTAATACGCATAAGCATGATGTCATCTTTTTCATAAATAAGAGTTTTTATAGTTTATATGGAGACAATAATGGTATTTTCAAAAATTTGCACTTTTCAAACGTTTGCGTTTTCAGGCCCCCAAAACGCTGTTGTTGTGTAAATGAACGGCCAAAATGTATAAAAAGTTTTCAGATTTTAGTTGAAAATGGTGTCGTGTAAACACCCCCCATATCTAATAGACATATGTATGCATTCTATGGATGAACATGCATGCACACACACACACACACACACATATATATATATATAGGGCGAATGGGACACTTTTTGCTATTGAAATGACTTGAAAAGTTGTCTCAATCAGCTTTTATTATAGACCTTTGTACAGGATTTCTTGATGACCTGTTTTTCTTTTGTGCCACTATTCCCACAACAAGAGCTAAACAAGACAAACGTAAACAACAGCAACCATCTTGGTAATCTTCTCAGTGCAATAATGATGATAAGGCCCATAATTATGATGATTAGTATTTTCATCATAACTATGCAGAGTATATCACTATAGATGTAGTGTATTGCTTCTTATATGCTAAATAGATTTATGATTTGATGCCTCTACCGATTTCCATAGCATATCAATAGAGAAAGAAAACAAGGGCCCTGATTCAAATGTTGAAATGAATCTTACACAGTTATTATATATTTAAATCAAAATAAATAAGAAATAGGTATCCTAATCAAAATACTTTCATCAGCTCCTGACAGATCAAACTCCAGGCAATGTCACGCCGTCAGAGCTGACCGTCTCATTGATGAAGTGATCTCCATTCTCAGAGACGCTGTTGTTGGCTTCATCACGGTGGCAGTTTTCCTAATAGCAACATTTGTGTCTGCCAGGAACCAGAGCCAAAATCAAAATGAGATTACTTAACTCACAGTGTTTATGTTTATTAATTTCTGTTATTTCTGTTTACATTTCAAAGACTGTTTGAAAACAAACAGGCAATTTATATATGACATATTTACACACATATGTGCATACATACACTATTTTTATGAATATATACACTCACCGGCAATGTTGGGGAAAGTTACTTTTAAAAGTAATGCATTACAATATTGCATTACTCCCTAAAAAAGTAACTAATTGGGCTACTTTTTATGGAAAGTAATGCATTACATTACTTTTGCGTTACAAAGTAACATGCGTTACTTATTTGAAAAAGTCATTTTGTTGTAAATGTAAAAGTAATGCGTTACTTTACTAGTTACTTGAAAAAAGTAATCTGATTACGTAACTCGCTTTACTTGTAATGCTCACCAGCCACTTCAAAACTGCCTTAATTCTTCGTGGCATAGATTCTGTTCTCAGCTGACTGCAGTGTCACCGGTGTGTCTTCTGCTGCTGGAGCTCATCTGCTTCAAGGCTTGACGTGTTGTGTGTTCAGAGATGTTCTTCTGCAGACCTTGGGTGTAACGGGTGCTTATTTGAGTTACTGTTGCCTTTCTATCAGCTGAACCAGTCTGGTCATTCTCCTCTGACATCAACAAGGCATTTTCACAGACAGAACTGCCACTCACTGGATATTTTCTCTTATTCAGACCATTCTCTGTAAACCCTGAAGATGGTTGTGCATCAAAATCCCAGTAGATCAGCAGTTTCTGAAATACTCAGACCAGCCCGTCTGGCAGCAACAACCATGCCACGTTCAAAGTCAAATAAATCACCTTTCTTCCCAATTTTGATGAGTTGATTAGATATTTTTGCATTAACAAGCAGTTGAACAGGTGTACCTATTAAAGTGTATGCACATGTAGATAGATATCGATACAATTAGTGAAATTTAATTATAATTGTGATAATATATCTTTCTCTTTGGCTTAATTAATACTTAGTAGGATTATACAGCCCACCTCAGTAATGTAATTATGTTCCAAAGGTTTTATAGTGCAGTGTGATGATAATGTTAATTAAGCCTACAGAAGATTCCCTGGCTTTTCAACTGGTAATTGACTCACCAAGAGCTTTCAGGTACTCATTAGTGTTCTAAATTGAGATCATTTTCCAATAGCTGTTGTAATCAGATGGCATTTTGAATTACAGTGTGAGGATTCTTTGACACTGGTGAAAATGATCAGATTCAGTGCTGGTGCTTTCCTTCAAGAGAATATCTGCATGAAGCCCCACATTACAAGACCCAAATCCAATTAGTAATGATAAGTTCATCATCAGGTTTGGTAGTGTCTTTGTTAAAATGTTAAAGTTTTTTGGCTTTTAGTATGAATATGTTAGCCTTACTCTTATATATAAAAGCTAGTGTGCTCCAAAACAATGACAAAATTCGTATTTAGAAGATTTCAAAACTTACAGTCTCTCACTTCTGCTAATATGAATCAATGATTTTGATGACATCATCAGATTTTCTGTCCAATCAAATGCTCTCTAGAATCTAAAGCGTCCCTCCCCCTACATTATAAATAGATGCTGAAGCCGCAGCTAAAATCAGTCACTTGTTCACACATTTACTATTTTCTACATGGTGAATGGCACATAGTGCACAGACACAGGGGATAGAGAACGATTCAGACAGTGTAAATATGATTTCCATAGAGGCGAATGAAGTCTGGATTCACATTAGTGTCACGCTAACCGCCGCAGCGCGCACACAGTCTACTCCGGTCCAGAGACACGAGAGCACAGAGCAGATCATATGCAGAAAATGTATCAGACACATGTGAATTCTGCACAGAATGCTGTAACTGTCAATTACATATTTAAAACAGTAATATCCTATACTAAACCTGAACTAATCTTGACAAAAGAAAAAGGATTCTATATATCATTTGAAAGCTTAGAATCTCTAGTTTTCAAAATAAATTACAGAGGAGCAGTAATTTATCAGTTTGTAACAAGAATATTTTCATACTCATAAGGCATGCCTTTATTTTGAAATGAACATGAAAAATCATTAAAGATTGGTTGAAACATGTTTGTTTTCATGCCAAGAGTTCAAAAGAGAACATCTATTCAATTTTTTGAGAAAAAAAAAGGTCTGAAAATGCTTTTAATAGAAAAAAAAAATACATTCATGATTGTGGCGGCGATCTATAACCCACATACATGTTGTTTTTATGTTTATTAGAGGCTGAATTCATATCAAATTCTGCCAAACTTCCCATACTACTTCTATATAGGATGTCTATTTCATAAATTGTATGAAAATAATGGAAATACATGGTTCAGATCACCCAAACCATATATGGAAATGGAGACGCCCTTATATGGTCAGTAATGGAGCTTGGTTGTCATCTAGTGAAAAAGTGTGGTACTGCGCCCAAACAAAATCTTACTGAAAGCTAATTTTTTGAGATATCAACCTGAAATTTGGAACACAACTTGTTCAGATTTTTGGCTTTGATTTCCTTGCAGTTTTAGAGTAAAAATTGTTTTGTAAAATATATATTTTATATATAAAATATATTTTGACATTTTCATAAACTTCTTTAACTTTTTTTTCTGTTTCTTTTACATAAGTTATTTCACTTCTACAATAATCTGCCAAATTTCATCTTTAAAACAAGACCAGCCTTATGTCTATATTGCAAAGTATTCTTGAATTACAACCATTTAAGTTTGGATAGTGCATTTTCCTGTCTATAAAAAAAAGTGGGGGTGACAGTTAACAGGTTAAAGCAATATGGAGGAGATTAGAAGGAGAAATGGTTAGAGATTAGAAGGAAACTGAGGCTTTACCAAGATCAATGGCTCTGGCTGAGCTGTGATATAAACAAAACGCTATTGGCTATTTTAAAAAAAGGGGAGGAGCTGTTCAATATGTCCCGCTCTGTCTTCCTGTTTCAGTGGAAATTACGCCAACACACTGAAAAATGATGCACGTTTAAAGGCACTTCAGTGGGCCTTTAAAAGAGAAACTCTGTCTCCCTCCCATGATTATGACCTATACATTCAAGTACATTTGAACCTAAGAATATAGTTTTGCAATGGTTAATTTCCTCTGAAGCTAAAAGGATTAGTGAAAATGTGTCATATTTTGTAACGTGTTGATAAATGTCAAACCGTATAAAATGTATTATTTTGCTTGCATAATCTGTCGCAGGTTTAAAAGTTCAAGATAAACACAGTCCAGGTTACTAATACAAACAGATCACTATTTTAAGTAAATTAGGACCCCAAAAAATATATTTGGAGCCATTAGCATGGAGAAAAAAAAAGGAAGTGGACACTGAGTTGGCTGCCATTGTATGGAAGCACATTTTTAGCTAAAAGGGACACCTGGCAGGAAGCCGTTGATAGACTCTGGGCCAAATTTGGAAAACGAATGACTGCACAGACTTTACTGGTCGGCGGTCTATAGTTATCAACACACTGCCAATTATATGCTGTTCGTTTTCTTGTTAAGTGGATGTAAGTGTGCTGCTTAGTTCACTTAATATTCATGTAGTACTTCAGAACCAGTGAAGCGTATCTCAGCAATAATGAAAAGTGAACATGCCAACCTGGATTTTTTAAAAATATACACAAAACCGGCAGTGATATTGAATTTACATTCTTGCTGGTATGGCTTTATTAAACTAGTGTGTTGATAAAAAGTTCAAGCAAACACATTAAGAAGCATTTGAACAGCAAAAGCTATGCATTTATGTATTCTTTTGTGTGCACAGTCACAGAAGCATGATGGGAAGGAAAGCAAAACCCTGCCATGCTCAGAACCCAAGAGACCGGCAGGCTCTTCAATCAGAGCGACAGCATCCGGGCGGCACTCAGACTCATCACATCATTTTTCCTTCAGCACATCCTCTCTGGAGTCTCATTACTTTTGTACACAGAAGCTCCCAATCTGAGGACCGTTCTTGTTGCGTCCCAGACAATATCCTGACGCACCTGTTGTTTGATGGTTCACTTGCAGAGCAGCTTATCCCAGTGTTCTCTATACCACTAATGTAAATAACTTCTAAATGACAAGCGACGGCACCTAAGAAGGAAAGTCGCTGGAGATCTTCCTCTGTGAGGATCAGAACAAACAAGCTCTTATAGAGTGTGACAGACTATCACAGATGGTGTTTGTCTGGTTTTCACAATAGCAGAGATGATGGTGAACAGAGACAGACAGATAGATGGAGAGATGCTGGAAAATGTTGGCAGGAGTTTATATACTTTAAAGTGTTGGGTTTTCCTGGATCTCTTGCAAGTGTTAGTTTACAATGTCGGTACAGGTTTAAGCTTTTTTGAAGACCTGTTTACTCACAACCCCAGCGGCTCTCAGCTCCTGCAAGCAAAGAAAACATGCTTAAAGGGAAAGTTGACCTAATTATCAAAATTCTGTCATCATTTAATCACCTTCATGTCATTCCAAACCAGCATGACTTTCTTTTCTCCTTGGAATGCGAAAGATATTGTGAAGAATGTCTACAATGAAAGTCAGTGAGGTTCAAAACAAGAATGGACCCTACTGACTTTTTTATTGTATGGACAAAAAAATTTGATTTGGAGCCAAATTAGAGGGGTGTAAAAATGACTTTAGAAAGATGGCAGCATCAATATTTTTAGTTTTACACAGAGATTGGTAGGTCTATTAGTGAAATCTGTTGACTTTAGCAATCTTTGTTGCATTACATGCCAACAGTGACAGTTCAAAAATGGCAAAAAACACCTATTGTGTTTTTTTGCCTCAAGTTTGCTTGCCTGTAACTCAAGAAGTATTAAAGATAAATTAATATCCTTTTAGACTCAGGTTCTTAACAAACTTTCCTTTGGGTATCTTCATTTTAAAGGCCCTTGATGGTTCAATCCCAGAGATATGGAGGGCCTTTAAAGGGTTAGTTCACCCAAAAATGAAATTTCTGTCATTAATTACTCACCCTCATGTCGTTCCACACCTGCAAGACCTTCGTTCATCTTCAGAACACAAATTAAGATATTTTTGATCAAATCTGATGGCTCATTGAGGCCTGCATTGCCAGCAAGATAATTAACACTTTCAATCCCCAGAAAGCTACTAAAGACATATTTAAAACAGTTCATGTGACTACAGTGATTCAACCTTAATGTTATGAAGCGACGAGAAATTTTTTTGACACACAAAAAGTAAAAATAACGACTTTATTCAACAATATCTTTTATTTATTTATTTTTTTATTTGCTTTTTTAAAAGAGGACAATGCACATTAATTAACACAAGTAACAAGTCTCCTATGTAAATGTGCCAGATTTAGCCATTCTGCAGTCCCTGGCAGGTTGATGGTAAACACAAAAAAAAAAAAAAATATGTACATACAAAACCAGAGGCAAACAAGAAACCACTATTTCAAATTATGAAAACATATTTGATTATCCAATAACCACCCTTTTATCTAGTGATGAGCGATTTCAAAACACTGCTTTATGAAGCTTCGAAGCTTTACGAATCTTTTGTTTTGAATCAGTGGTTCGGAGCGTGTACCAAACTGCCAAAGTCACGTGAACTATTGAAATTTAGAAACACTTATGACATAATGAAGCCTTGTTTACTGAAATCACGTGACTTTGGCACTCCAAACCACTGATCTGAAATAAAAGATTCGTAAAGCTTCATGAAGCAGTGTTTTGAAATCGTCCATCACTAGATATTGTTGAAAAGTCAGTATTTTGTTTTTTGGCACACAAAAAGTATTCTCGTCGCTTCATAACATTAAGATTGAACCACTGTAGTCACATGAACTGTTTTAAATTTGTCTTTAGTAGCTTTCTGGGCATCTGAAAGTGTTCAATATCTTGCTTTCAATGGAGCATCAATGAGCCATCAGATTTTATCAAAAATATCTTAATTTGTGTTCTGAAGATGAACAAAGGTCTTACGGGTGTGGAACGACATGAGGGTGAGTAATTAATGACTGAAATTTCATTTTTGGGTGAACTAACCCTTTAAAGTGAAGACACCAAAAGGAAAGTTTGTTAAGAACCAGAATCTAAAAGGATATACACATTATACGCCATTTTTGATCTGTCACCGTTGGCATGTAATGCAACAAAGATTGCTAAAGTCAACAGATTTTACTAACAGACCTACCAATCTCTGTGTAAAACTAAAATATTGATGCTGCCATCTTTCTAAAGTTATTTTTACACCCCTCTAATTTGGCTCCAAATCTCAGGTGAAAATTGTCATTTTGACCCCCTCTACAAAATAGTGGATTACTCAGTAAATATACATCTGTGACATTTATTATTTTGGCTTCCATCACTATTTATGTTTGTCTTTCTACAGAAAAAATATTAACAAAATCAAAAATTTGAGCCGTGGAAGTTTCTGAAATTTGGTTTATTTGACACGGAATGACCCTATAATTAATATGGTCCATGTTCCTAACAGTGCTCTTTTTTTAGCACAACACAACAATGTATATAATTTTCAACCAGATGGTGTCAGCAATGTCCAGTTCTTTAATAATGCTACAGCAATGCAGTCAGAAACAAGGGTTGGCTTATTATTCATGATCAAACACACAGCTGAAGCCAAACATCTGTTGTTAATACCTCCACCCATCACATTCCCATCAACTTCATTTAAAAATCCTATCAAATCATAATGATGGTGTTTGACGCCCATTTGAATTATATAAACCAAGTTCAAATGTATTAAATTAATCAGTCTGTCAGTGTTGTGCCTTTTCAGGTACATCAAGTTTTGAGATTTGAGAATAGCTCTTCCCCCAACATCTGCCGCACAGCCTAAAAAAATTTTGAGATGCTGAACTGCATATGCTTTCGGCTATTTCTGATATTATACTAGATGTATGCAAAACCATCATACCAGGTAGGGAATACCATCAAGGATGTAACAAATGAAATGCATGAGAAGTGGCCTACCAAGTGAAGTTCATCTCCCTCAATCCAGTGGGTCCAGCCCCTCCCCTCGATCTCTCCTCTCTGCACACACACCAGTTTATCTCCATCCCAGGTGATGGTGGTCTGTAACGCATAACAGAGAAGGTGGTTTATTTTTAACCTACACAGTTAGATGAGGACTGCAAAGAAACACAGGGAAGCAGAAGAGATTTTACAAGAGCAGTTGGAGGAGAAGATCACATCTATACTTCGTCGGCACAAAGAGAAAATTAAATTTGACCCAGGTTTGCAAATGTGTTTGCACTGCAATTACATGCCACACAAAGAGAAGTATGTTGAAAATGCCTGTTCCTCTGCCTGCTTTCAGAGGCTGGAATGAAATAACACAATGCCTGGTACTGTGTGGACTGAATGAGGCGAGTGATTTTTGTTCAGGGCAAACCGGGTCACAACATCTTTACTAAACGCTGCGTTTCAAGTGTTTTCTATTGACTGCAACTCAAGGAAAAACTTCACAGGCCTTTTTTGAATTATATCAGAACGTGAACAATGTTCAGATTTTATAGAGTTCACGTCCAGTGCAGCACAACTAACAAATAGAAACTATAACAAAACTATAATAAAGAATACTCTGCATATGTTTATGGCTTTAGTGGTTAAGTAGGAACCAGATTTTTCTCTTTATCTCTGCAATAGAGCACGTCTTAGATATAGCAAGTTTCTCCAAATGAAAGGAAAATGAAAGGAGAGAGAGTAACACTTCTTATTAGATTAAAGAGCCAATTATTGCTCTCATTTCACACTTTCCCCTTTTCTCATTAGTTGAGATTGTGAACTGTAAATGACATGCACAGTTAGTGATTTTCAAGGGCAATGCAATTATACAAATGGCAACCCTATAAGAGAATTATTACTTATACTGGAATCTTATAACATTTTTGTAAAAATAGATATAAACAATGCAGGACCTTTTATTTAAACTTGCTTCTTAAAGGTAAGAAAAATCTCAGAAATTCTATGAGGTGATCTTTAGAGAAACTTACTTTCAACATCTAGTGTTCTTGCAATGAATATGTCAATGAACATGTGTAATGTTGCAAGTTCATCTCAAGTTTGAAAAATAGCATTAAAGGGTTGAAAATGAAATTTCTGTCATTAATTACTCACTCTCATGTAACCTGTAAGACCTTCATTCATCTTCAGAACACAAATTAAGATATTTTTGATGAAATCCGAGAGGTTTCTGATCCCCAAGAGAAAGCAACGAAATTACCACATTCAAGGTCCAGAAAGGTAGTAAAGACATCATTAAAACAGTAGATGTGTCTACAGTGGTTCAAACTTAATGTTATGAAGTGACGAGAATACTTTTTGTGCGCAAAAACAATAAAAAAATAACGACTTTCTTCTCTTCCCTGTCAGTCTCCTATGCTGTTTACATTCATCGCTTTTAGGTTCTACATCAGAACGCCGACTCATTATTGGCTGACGCTGATCACGTGAGCAGCACGACTCATGCATGTGATGTTGACGCAGGAGCCGGCCAATAATGAGCCAGCATTCTGACGTAAAACCTGGAAGTGCTGAATGTAAACAGCGTAGGAGACTGACAGGGAAGAGAAGAAATTGTTAAATAAAGTCGTTATTCTTATCGCTTCATAACATTCAGGGTTGAACCACTGCAGTCTATTTTAACAATGTTTTTACTACCTTTCTGGACCTTGAATGTGGTAATTTTGTTGCTTTCTCTTGGGGATCAGAAACCTCTCGGATTTTATCAAAATTATCTTCATTTGTGTTCTGAAGATGAACGAAGGTCTTATGGGTGTGGAATGACATGAGGCTTAGAAATTAATGACAGAAATTTCATTTTTGGGTGAACTAACCCTTTAAAGTTCTTTAAGCCTCCAAGCGTTTGCCTTGAAGGTTTGCTCACCATACATTTCCTGTCGTCCACTCCACTCAGATCCTCCTCAAACTCCTGACCAACCACAAAGTCCATGTTGTAGTTCTTGAATGTGCTGAGAGTCTTGATGATGAAGTGATCTCCGTTCTGACTGATGTCTTTATCAGGCTTCAGCAGGGTGGCAATCTTTCTAATAGCTACATTTACATCTGGAAAAGAAAATTATACCCCATGTCAAAATGTGGATTTCCCAGGATACATTTATAAAAAGGTGCTCCAGCATTACCATAGTACGGTGATGGTTACAGATGGAAATAACATTGTATTTCAACTGAATGATTACCAGAGACATGCACCATATTTACATGGTAATCTGAGGAATACAACGGTTCATGTCCAAAACAGTTTTGCTACATTTTTCTTAGTGTAATCAACAACATCTAAAGGAGAAAATGAAAAAAGTAGTAGAAAATTGCTGTTTCGTTTCCCTTACAACAACAATTTACCATGATAATTAACTACAAGGCATCTTGCTAAACTAATGTCCACAGATTTTTCTCAATATCTAATTAACACCATAGAGGTCCTCTGTCATTGTAGACCAAATTATTTGCTTCACCAGAATAGTACTAAACTTGTTGACTTATCGGGTACTTTTGTGCTATATGAACGATTAGAAAAGGCTTAATTGTGGTCACACTTGCGATCTTCGCCATTAGGAAAAAAAAAAAAAAAAAAAAAAGAGACCGCCATAAATGAATGGAGAGCAGGACAAATACGAAAATACAGAGCAATTTTTGTGGTAAAATCTACATCAATGAAGCAGTATTTGATGTCTGTTTATATCCAAATACAAAACTAAATAACGGTAAAGAATTATGTCTGATAATACTATAAGCAACTAGGGGATAAACAGCCCTATCAGGGTTGCCAGGTTTTCACAACAAAACCCGCCCAATTGCTCCTCAAAACTAGGCCAATCCCATTTCAGGGGGGTCCCATGGTAAAAATCGCTTTCTGGGGGGTAAAATTTGCGTTTTTGGCGGGGCTCACCTGGTGAAATTCGCATTCCAGGGGCTAAATGTCACGTTATTTTGGGTCGATTCAACCAGCGGACATGAAAAACAACACGCGGAAACAATGTAACAGTAGCCCAATTCCGCGGGAAAACCGCGGACTTGGCAACATGTATAGAGCCATATGTATATTTCTATTATCTAGTAATAATAATATGATATTACATATGATTACACATTACTTTCACCAGATGGTGCCTATCTGCCTTCCATGCATGGATTAAAATACTTTAAGAATTTTTAAGATACTGTATTAATATTTCTATTAGCCTATTTTACATAATTTAGAGTTGAACATTGTCTAGTCCATATAATCCACTTAAAAATACAAAATACTAAAGAATAAATATTATTGAAACAAAATATACAGCATATTTAATTCACCTCTTAAAAAAATTTACACGTCAGATGTCATACCCTACCAGAAGGTTAAGGATCTAACGCTGTAAAATAATCTGTAAAACTCACCCAGAGCTTTCAAGTACTCTTCAAAGTTCTCGTTGGAGATCATTTTCCAGTAGCCGTTATAATCAGCAGCCATTTTTGATAAACTCTTCTGATGGGTTTGTTCAAAGAAGATCTGATATCGCTGTTCCCCTGCGACCAAATGCTTTTCATCAGAAAGAACGGCTCTTTTTTAAACGGTCATAATCAGACTACTTGTGAATTACATTGTCTTCTGTTGGATACTGTTATGGAAACAGTCTCTCCGCCTCTAGAGTTTGGATCCATCACGCAAACTTGGACACGAAACCACGCCATGTAATTACGTCACATAAACTCAGTGATCAGCAGTGACCTGGAACAGAGCCGGGGCTAGTTGTCACAAGAACTGTATCTCAATAGCTGTTTTTCAGATGGGTTTTAAATGTTATACATCTAATGAATAAAGCTAATCTTTTTTTGTGCATTATATGTTTGCAGCTTAATTGTTTTTTTTTATAATTTTCCAAATTTTACTGAAATGATTATCATCTTTTTAGGTTTCATTGTGACAACTTACCCCATATTATGTGGCAACATGCTAAAAATGTTAAAAACACATGAAAATGTTTTTTTAATAAATAAAAATAAACATCCTTCTTTTTAAATCTTTCATTGTTGCAGGTGATGAACTTTTTATTCCGTAGACTGTGTGCATCTATTTGTCCGTCAAATATAAAAAAAGTATGTTTTGTGCTTAATAAAAGATTAAACTCAATTGTCACTCGTTTCATCAGCCTGATGCTTTGAATCGGCACACATGGCTCTTCTATGCAAAGCAGGGGCCATCCAGAAGAGAGGGACGGCTTCTGTTGAATTAATTCTCCAGCGTTTCTTTTGAGACAGCATGAAACAAAGGCATTCTTTTAACACTCAAACACTGTCAGCAGGAGGGCTTTAACATCGCAAAAACCACCCTTAAAGCAGCTAGCCGTTTGAGCCAAAACTCGCAGTCGGTGATACAAGACAATTCCGATAGAGATCACTTCAAATATCCCAGCCTACATTCTTCTATTTTATTTTGTCAGAAACTCTTTTCGCCCCAACCGACAAAGCTTGATGAACCGTCTTTAGGGACCTGACAACATGAATGACGCTTTCTGTGCAAATGGAAATGGAAGAGGCAATGTTTGCTCTCCAAAGTGTAAAGGCTCTGTTATTTATCTTCCTTGTGACATTCAGCAAAAGTCAACAAATCTCAGACCTGCTGAACATAGACCTACAGCTCTGCAGTGATCTGGCAAATCTAACTCCTGCAGAGACAGGATAAATTCCTAAATCCCTCTCCACACATTACACTAGGAAACCATGGTCATGGATAATGCTCACTTTACACTAGACAAAATATGAAACCCCTCTAAAGCTGCTTTCACAGGCAAGAGGGAATTTTACTCTTTTGAGACATATTTTGACACTTCTTGTGACAGGTCACATTTAAAGCTGCTTGGCGAAATTTTGAGGGTGAATTCAAATCATAATCATGCAGATCCCAATAACGGAGTGTTTACGGTAAATTCCTACGGAAGTTGAGCTTCACGCTCGCGTGATGCATTGTGGGATTGACAGCGGACCGGAGAAAGCGTTGAGAGCGGCAAAAGTTTGGGAAATTCACAAATGTATGCGAATTTCAAGCATAAAACGTAATCGCTGTGAGGTTCAGGTAGTGACGTCTGTCGTGAGCATTTAAAATATGCAAGTTTATGCAGGATTTAGTGCATAAATCATATTGTTTACACATTAGGCACTTTAAAGTTGTTATATATGTGTTAAATATTGCAGTTTGGATGCTTTCATTGTGATTATACTGGGTTGGGTTTACAAAAGTTTATAAAATTGACAGGATATCTTTACTATTTGAAAAACAAAGCTCGCCTATTTACAAATGTAATCATGTGCATCTCTTATGATTATACTGCCCTATTACATTATATTATATTGTATAACAACTATCAACATCATAACAATATGATTTACACACTAAATCCAGCACAACCTGCATATTTTTAAATGCTCAAGACAGACGTCATTACTTGAACTTCACAGTGATTGGCTGCCGACTGCGTTTTTCATTTGATATTTGCACAAAGTTGAAAACTTTTCAACCTTTTGATGCTCTCGGCCACTCTCACTGCTTTCTCCGGTCCACTGTCAATCCCACAATGCACTGTGCAAGTGTGAAACTCAACTTCAATAGGAATGAAATGAAAGCGCTCACTCTGCTCCGCACCAGTGGACACGCACCGTGAGAATCCATGCGATCGGGAGTTTCGCTTGGGGTGAAAATTTTCCACACACAGATTTTGCTCATGTTCAAGTTGGTCAAACTAATTTGCAACGCTGATCAACGTAAAGCTACTTGATTTGAAAGTGACTACTGTATACATCTCTACACTACTGAAATTTCGCTAATGTGACCGCAACTTTTTAAACAAAATTTCAAGGGGCAAAAAAGGTCCTTCATCCATTACTAGTTTAGCAATGTATAAAGCACTGTTCACAGAGAAGTCATTTTCAAACCAAGCAGCTTTCTGTCGGTCAACGTTGCGAATTCATGTTACCAACTTGAACTCAATGTTAAATCTGTGTGGGGAAATCTTTCGCCTTGACGCAGCATTCCCGATTGTGTGGATTCTGATTGAAATGACTGGATTTCGCCAATGAAAATTCGCTGAACAATGGTAAATGTGACCGCACCTTAAAGGCATAGACGCGGGGACATATTTTATCGGGGGTGCTAGGGGGCGGGGCTTAATGTTGTGGGGCGTTGCCATGGTGTGGGATTTAAAACAAAATCCTAATATTAAACAGCTTCTTGTCAGACACAAATGAATTTTTGCGAGACAGTCGTGAAACAGGGAGCTTTGTCCTGTAAGACGTAAGCAGTGTCCCTCATTTCATTTATGTCTGTAGGCTAATTTTTTTTGAATACTAAAAGATGCGATTGCCGTTTAAAAATCCATTTGCGTAGCTGTAATGTTCTAGCTAGAGCGGGGAAATAACCAGCCATTTACATGCATTTGTAGAGAGGGGTTTTTTTCCCGCTGATAACGACAAAACTCGTTAAATACAGCTAGCTAGGACTTGTTCTAGACACATGGATAACATCCTGATTAAACCTGTCAGATCCAACAAAAATACTGTTGGAAAACCCTTTTATCAGAATTTTGTGTAGATTTTTGTTAAAGCTGTTAAGTTATTAAGCAATATCTCATGCAAGTTTTTCCTTTGTGTTTTATATAATGACCACTAGGAGGTCAAAAAGCGAAGCCGCCAATGTCCCAATATGGCACTAACATCTTGCGCTCATTCAGGACCCGAGTATGCGCAGTAGTGAATTTGGGACGGTCTGTAGTAGTGAGCGTGAAGTGGAGTCATGATATCAAGGTCCGGCCCACACTACCGCAGAATTGGTTAGTACGGTTTACTGCAGAACAGCTCATTATGTCGGTCTGAAATAAACAGTTATGGAAATGTAGAAATTAAAGTTAAAGCTCGAAACTCCTCCTGAAGATCCCGAAAAAAGTCTTCTGGTGCCTCAGTGACTATTTCACTCAGAGAAACTGTCAATCTCAGCTGTCAATCATGACACACTCCCGTTTTTATAGCATCAAGTAATTAAATAAAACCAAACTTATTTAAAGAACGAACACTTGAACTTGAACTAAAAACTACCTAAAATAGCTGAAACCATCTTTGGAAAAAAAATTATTTTAAGTGTAATTTGATTGTTTATTTTGCCTCACGTCCCATTAGATTACATTAGAGGGTGGGGTTTGTGACCTATACTGGGACCAGCCACTTGGGGGCGATCAAATAATTTTCGCTTCACTTTTCAGGACGCCAGATATATAATCTTTAGAGTAATTTTATAAATAAAGGTGGAAAATTAATAAAAAGGTTGAAAGGCAAAACTTTATTTCAAGTCGCGTCGTCTTAAATTGTCAGAAAAATTGCTGCAGGGGTGCACCTCTATTTCCCGCAACCATGCGCAAAGGCCAATTCACACTGCACTGACAGACATGGATTGAACGTGTTCAATCGGCGAAAACAAGCGCCAACCAACATCAACAGATGCTGACAGGGGTAACACACTGATCCGACAAAACCCGACAGTGTCTGTTGCCATTGGTCGGCGTTTGTCGGTTCAGTGCGAATTGGCCTTTACACCACCTCAGGCTATGGATTCCCGACAGCTTACATCAGTCTTGTATTGCTTGCTTGGTAAGAGGTCGTAGTTTAATGTCTTTGTTCTTCATCTCACTGTCTTGGGTATAAAGGTTGTGCTCTCGTATGTAATCAATGACAGAGTCTGGTAAGAGATATTTAACACTGTGGCCCCTCCGTAGGGCTCGTCGGATCTCTGTAGCACTGATCTCATTGTGTACCCACTCCCGAACCAGGAAAATGCTCTGCCGGTGCCTGGACAACAAGTCGGACTCATGTATAGCCCGGTCTGGCTGCAGGCTACCACGGCTCACGCAGACCAGTCCGAAGCGGCTCACCACCTCCTCTACATGATCATCCCTCCACAATCCAGGCACCTTAAATGTGTCCAGGAAATCCGCTCCACACAGCAGCTTCAACTGTGGCATATCTGTAGGGGGGGAAATCAATCACATTACTGATTGTATATTATTGTCATTTTCAATGGTGATATAAGTACTATTTGCTGTTATCAAAGATGGAGCAGAAGGGCAGCAGCAGCTCTTCATCACAGTACTGTCAAGGTTGTCAAAGGCAGCAGTAACAAACTGACAACTGCTTATGAGTCTGAATATAGTGCTTAACTTGAATGATAGCAGTGTACAGAGCCTAGGGCTTTCAGAGACTGATACGATCATTTAGAAGACCTAAATCAGTGATATCTGAAAGAGAAGTTCCAATTCATATAAAATCGCTTACAGCACCTTTTTTAATGAGTCTGTAATAAAAGGAACCAAGTGTTTCTGAACAATATAAATGTGATTGCTCGTTCACAGCTTTTAATTTTCAATTTCAATGTCATCATTTATTTACCCTCGTATCTTACAAGACCTGTATTACTATCAGTGTTGGGGAAAGTTTTAAAAGTAATGCCTTACAATATTGAGTTACTCTCTAAAAAAAGTAACTGATTGTGTTAGTTACTTTTTATGGAAAGTAATGCATTACATTACCTTGAGTTAGTTTTTCTCATCAGGGCTGGACTACTATAACAACAAAAAAGTTCTATTTTTGGCAAATGTAAAGGTCCTTTCACACCAAAAGTGAAATAAATAAGCCTCAGGCTGAAGCAAATGCAAATTCACGCCTGTACAGTAGAGGGCGCAGCTCAAACAAACAAGTCAGCTGTGCTGCCATTCTGGAATACAGAAGAATAGGATGCAGGAGAAGTAAATGTGTAAATGCATGCTCACATTTTGTCTAGAATAACCATCATGTTCACACAGCACACACAACGCCTCCGCACTTACTCCAAGGAGAGGTGTCAGTCAATAAAAAAAAGTAACCTGCGTTACTTATTTGAAAAAGTAACTCAGATATTTTGTTGTAAATTTAAAAGTAATGCGTTACTTTACTAGTTACTTGGAAAAAGTAATCTGATTACTTGTAATGCATTACCCCCAACACTATAATATTGTTTTACATCCTGTGTTACAGTGTTGTTACCTAATGTTAACTAAAACTATTAAAAATATTTTTTTTAACAAAAGCATATAACAAACTTATTAAAAAAAGAAAAATGAAAATATACAAATAAAAGCTAGAAGTCAAAACAAGCTAAATTTATTTATACACTACAGATCGTTTCATAGTAGCTTCACAGTAAAAAAACAGGAAAATCACAAATGTAAAAATCACAAATTGCAAAAATTCATCAACTTTGAAACAACTTCAATTTCAGCTGTAAAGCAGCTTTACAAAAGACAATAGTGTCAATATTAATCTTAATGCGGTGTCAATAGTGACTCAGTTAGTAATATTAAAGGATTAGTTTACTTCTGAATTAAAATTTCCTGATAATTTACTCACCCCCATGTCATGTTTATGTCTTTCTTTCTTCAGTCGAAAAGAAATTAAGGTTTTTGAGGAAAACATTCCAGGATTTTCACTGGGGTTCAACGGGTTGAAGGTCCAAATGTCAGTTTCAGTGCAGCTTCAAAGAGCTCTACATGATCCCAGACAGAAAATAAGGGTCTTATCTACCGAAACGATCGGTCATTTTATAAAAAATGTATATACTTTTTAACCACAAATGCTCATCTTGCATTGCTCTACGATGCACCGCGCATGACGTAATCATGTTACAAAGGTCATGCGTGACGCATTTTGTGGTTAAAAAGTATATACATTTTTATTTTTTTTTTTTTTTTTTTAAAATGACAGATTGTTTCACTAGATAAGACCCTTATTCCTCATCTGGGATCAAGTAGAGCTCTTTGAAGCTGCACTGAAACTGACATTTGGACCTTCAACCCGTTGAACCCCAATTAAGTCCACTATATGGAGAAAAATCCTGGAGTGTTTTCCTCAAAAACTGCAAAATAGTATCTGCAGTGATAGAGTGATACTGTACCAACCAACAAAGTACCAAATTATCATAGCCTTCTGCATCCTCCCTAACTCTGGAATACTGGAAAATGCACTGTGAAAAATTGCGTTCAGCATTTATTTTGTGCCTGTTAAATAATTTGCATATTTCCTTTAATGTATCATAATACAATCAAAAAACAATGCTTAGTGATTTTCCCAGTCTTTCAAAACATCCCATACACAAAATGATATATTTGACACTTGCATGAAACCTGCAAAATCTCTCTTGTTCTTTTCTCAACGCTTCATTAGAAATCATTTCATGGCCAGCAACGCTAGGGCTCGACCTCAGCAGTGATATTTACAGCATATGAAAGAATCAATAGTATGCTTTTAACTCTAATTCTCTCGCTATAACATATGTCTGTGAGCTGGCTTTTGTTTAATCAGACATGAATTGCAGGGGGCAGGAAATGAACCTCGCAGGCCCACTAAAGCTCTTTATTTCTACTCCGTGTGACTAAACATAGACCTAAAGCGATGTATGTGCACACCGCATGGAGCTGGGGAAACACCACCCTCTTCAGACTTATTCTAATAATGAATACATTCATGAAAACACAGTAATTAAAAGCATTGTGCACATTTCAATACAAACACTAATATTTCCAGACAATCACAAATAGCTTAATTCAGCAAGCGCTACATTTCTCCGAATCGCCTAAACGGGTCTTGCACAAAGGCAATTTTAATAAAAAATAATCCCTGTGATAATTCAACATGAAATCTAAAATTAAACAGATCTCTTTCTGAAAAAGTCAATGTCTTTTAGGTTAATTCCAACGGACGTGTTTATTTATCATTGTAATAGAAAGATGAGGAGGAGTTCCTTTATGTTATCTTCAGTCAAGCAAAAGAAAAGAGTATCAGAACAAGGGTTTTGCAAAGAATCAAGGCATCCTGTGAAAGGTTTTAAGATAACAGGGTTTTCGTGTGCATGTGTTCTATCATTCTTGGCACTTGTCTTGTTTTAAAGTTGTCCTGGCTATTAATCTCAGCTTCATTAATAGTCCGAACATGCTTGTCTTAAGCCCAGTCATCCTGTGGAGGGTATTAGACTTCATTAGCATGCTCCTCTACAACACCCCCAAATAAAAGCACTGTTAAAAAAAGAGCGCTTGTGCTGGCCAGAGAGAAGACAACAGCCTGTTTTAAATGCACCGGACTTATCTAAAGCGATTAGCAAAGACAGAAAATGCTCTGTTGGGCTGGAGAAGAGGCTTAGAGGAAACCGAATTGTGTTGAGAGGTTTCTGTGGCAATTTACAAAGACATACTGAGAGGTGGGCGGGGCTTACCAGAGGTTGGTCGCTCATTTGTGGGCGGGGCCTTGCTGTGGTGGTACTGAGCAGCTATGCGGCCACAGTGGTACCTGTGTTTAGTGAGATAAGCAACAGTGAGCATGAATGGCTATACTGTTTAAGTAATCAGCTTATGAACATGGGAGAAGCTTTACATTCTCTCTGAATTACATGAACCTATAGATTTACATCTTAACTTCTCCAATCTCTCACAAGAGACTGTAATCAGCTTTGGTGTTTTGCGTAGGAGTGTGAAACCATTACAAGGAGAAAATTACTGAGTTAACAACAGTTGTTAAAACTATATATCGCCCCCGTGTATGTGAGTGTTTAATGTATCACGGGAACAGTGGACTTTAGGGTATAAGAGCAACTAAGGTTGTTCGTCATTCAGAATTGAGTTGTGAATGCCTTTTAAAGAATCTGAATTGAGGTAGATGAAAAGATGAATTTTTCTTTTTTTTTTTAAGAAATGCCTTGAAGACTTGAGTGTTTATAAGGCAGATGGATGGATGCATGCATGGACATTTTTCCTGTGATGTCAAAGCTACATTTTCAGCATCATTACTCCAGTCTTCAGTATCACATGATCCTTCAGAAATCATTCTAATATGCTGATCTGCTGCTCAATAAACATTTCTGATTATCTATGTGGAAAACAAATATTTTTTCAGTTTTAAGGAGACAATACTCAGCAATGGTGTTGACTAATGCTTTAAGACAAATCATGTGCAAATTCATATTAAAACACCACACAGACATATAAACAACATTAAAAACTTGACTTTCACCACAGCGGGACTTTAAGAAAATCTTTCTGACCTCAAACTTTTGAATGGTAAATGGATTGATGAAGACATATAGATGGATTTTTCTCCTCCCCAAATATCATTGCTATGCATTTTCTATGTGAAGGATACAAACATTACGGGGAGAACTTGGCCAAAAGAAGGTATCTACTTTTTGCAACCACTTTTCATAAGGAGCGCACCTTAAAATGCTGCCTACATAGGCTGTAGTGCTCACTGAGGTTTAGAACAGAGCCTGTATGCAACTATGTCTTTAAAAATAGCAAAAACTCAACTTGGTAACTTAGCACATAGGTCAACTGCAAGGGCACACAAGCAATTGTGAATTTCGTCCAGTTGTGCCAAGAAGTAAATTACGAAACTAGAAAGACAAAGCCCTGGCACGGGCCCCTGGCGCAAAAACAGCCATCCTCTTCCTTGGCATCGGAGTATTAATTAGCCACCTAAGGGCATAGCTAGCAGTTAAAAATATTTGAGAGCTCAGAGGGGTCTTAAACAGTCTCTTGTTTTCACTTAAGGGATTCAAGAGGAGGAATGGCCCATCAAGGCAAAAAGAGGGGACAAGAATTTGGCATGGGCGCAAAATGAAAACCACTAGCAGCCAAATACTAAAGGATGACAGGGTGTTTCATATTTTCTGTGGCAGAATCCGAGGAGAATGGAAACCGTGGCTCTTATGAGGGATAGAAGGGCTGGAATGAGTCACGTCAGCGCCTGGCTATTTGATATCTCATACACCGGGAATTTAAGGATTCGGCTTCTATAAAGTTTTGACTTTAGCTCAGCTCTGAAATTTCTAGGATGACAGTGAGTTTGTAAAGTCTTTCATAGAGGGTGATGCAAGGTGAATTCACAGATATATTGGCAACGTGGAATATTTCTACAGTAAACATCCAATATCTATATTCTATACCTGCATTTCAGTCTGACGTGTTATTGTTGTATACAATGCACTAGATAAATGAGACTTCTGGGAATTCATATGTGAGATATAAGAGTCTTTACATCAGTTCATTAAAGTGAAGGATAAGTCAACATCAGTCGTAACTATATAGCGTATCATATTATTTCATATTAATAACACCAGTATGTTTAAAATTTGAACAGTGCTTTTGAAGTAAAGACAAAAGGCAACTTTTCTATCATCAAAGATGACTCTAGCTATGAACCTCAGAGCATTTTCTGCGATAACAGAGGTGCAATCAGGATTTAGCACCCTATCTGTCAAAACCAGTTAATGTTTCCTTTACAGTCAGTGTCCCAGTTGTGTTAAAAGAGTTTCTTGTCTCGTCAAACTTTTGACGGGATAAAGGATTCACATTAGTCATGGTAAGAAGCCAATGTAGATACTGTATATATTCACCTCATGGTCACCACAGTCTCTGTCCAATCCACCTGCTGGCTCTCCCAGTCATCTACGGAAACCCAGTCAGAGCTCTGCAGGGCCAGTCTTGCCATAGCAAGTCTGTGTTTCGCAGCAACAAGACCCTGTTTACCATAACCATCACCCACAGGAGATACAATGCCACCCACCACACAATACAGACCTGCGAGATGGAAAAAGACAAAATATCTTACCCAAATTGAGTCAAATACATTATTATCAGATTTCAAATATAAAGCATACCACAGTTCCTGTAGCTCAAACAGTATAGCAATGCCAACAAAATGGGTTAGATTCCTAGGGAATGCATGAAATGATAAAATGTAAACCATGAATGCAATACACCTCTTTTGGATTAAAGGTGCAGTAAGCGATTTCTGAGAAACACTGTTGAAAGTGGATAAGACTGAGCAGCACAACACACTTGTAGCCAATCAGCAGTAGGGGGCGTGTCCACTCATGATGGGGAAGAGAGAGAGTCAATCAGCAGTAGGGGCGTGTCCACACGTGATGGCGAGGAGAGAGAGTGAGCTAATCAGCAGTAGGAGGCGTGTCCACTCATGATGGGGAGGAGAGAAAGTGAGCTAATCAGCAGTAGGGGGCGTGTCCACTCATGATGGGGAGGAGAGAAAGTGAGCTAATCAGCAGTAGGGGGCGTGTCCACTCGTGATGGGGGAGGAGAGTGAGTCAATCAGCAGTAGAGGCGTGTCCACACGTGATGGGGAGGAGAGAAACAATCAGCAGTAGGGGCGTGTCCACACATGATGGGGAGGAGAGAGAGTGAGCTAATTGGCAGTAGGGGGCATGTCCACTCTTGATGGGGAGGAGAGAGAGTGAGCCAATTAGCAGTAGGGGGTGTGTCCACTTGTGATGGGGAGGAGAGAGAATTAATCAGCAGTAGGGGCGTGTCCACACATGATGGGGAGGAGAGTGAGCTAATCGGCAGTAGGGGGCGTGTACACTCGTGATGGGGGAGGAGAGAGAGTGAGTCAATCAGCAGTAGGGGGTGTGTCCACTTGTGATGGGGAGGAGAGAGAATCAATCAGCAGTAGGGGCGTGTCCACACATGATGGGGAGGAGAGTGAGCTAATCAGCAGTAGGAGGCGTGTCCACTCGTGATGGGGAGGAGAGAGAGTGAGCTAATCAGCAGTAGGGGGAGTGTCCACTCGTGATGGGGGAGGAGAGAGAGTGAGTCAATCAGCAGTAGGGGCGTGTCCACACGTGATGGGGAGGAGAGAGAAACAATCAGCAGTAGGGGCGTGTCCACACATGATGGGGAGGAGAGAGAGTGAGCCAAACAGCAGTAGGGGGCGTGTCCACTCATGATGGGGAGGAGAGAGAGTGAGCTAATCGGCAGTAGGGGGCGTGTCCACTCGTGATGGGGGAGGAGAGAGAGTGAGTCAATCAGCAGTAGGGGGTGTGTCCACTCGTGATGGGGGATTTAAAAACAACACTGTAGAAAGAGAGATGGCTGAGAGACATTACAAAAGAGAAAAGCTCAGAGGAATATCACTGGAAAAAGAAGGGTTATGATCAGACAAGAGCTTTAGGACCCGCGTTAATATTAGAAAAGCTTTCCAGCACTGGAGAGACCTGAGCGGGAAGGCCTGAAAAAGGAGAGTTTTGAGCATCACTGTTTTTCTGGAGCTGTTCTTCCTTGGCGTTCGCTCATCATTGTCGCTTAATTTTGAGCATTATTTTGATTGGCTTCAGCTATGATAAAGAGACATCCATTCTTGCATTGCGTGTTTGTGCATTTTGGGGGCGGAGCAATGAAGGGAGGGGCGTGTTTGTTTGGGTTGATTTCAAATATCAACAGTGTATCAATCGCTTACTGCACCTTTAAAGCATCTGCTTTAAATGTAATTAAGTGGCTTATTAAATAGACATTGATTCCTTTTCTAAGTGCAACAGCCCTACAAAAGTTTCCAAGTCACTGCACACAAATTAACACAAGCTTTGCATACACAGGCAGACTCTAATGAGTTGCTGAATGCTTAATGTTTTTGCCAAATAATGCTCTAATTTTGCATAGTCAAGATGAATTCACATCACACTGCAATTGTTTTTATATTTTCTCATTTAGCTGAACATGCAAAACATTATAAAACAGAATTTATCAATAAAATTAAGTTTTAAAAGTCTGTTTTAATTTTTTTTATAAAAATGGCAACGACCCAAAAACAAGTCTCCAGACACTCTTGAGGTAATATAATATGCAAGCTATTTGGCAACTTGTCATGCTATTTCTGAAAGTACTGGAGTACACTTATAAACACAAGCAAAAACATCAGCGTGCCAGCACCATGTTGAGGCCGTTGAGAGGTGCAGTTACACCATGTCTGCACTGCAAGCTAGCGGTGCAACACAACAAAATGTTCCAATTCTAATCAGCACAACTTAAAATGCTTGCTTGCATTGTAGATTTGGTGTTTGAGCAGCTACAAAACCTTCTGCTTGTAAACGTTGGGTATGAGCTTATGCAAGTACATTTTCACAGGTCAGCTGATGTATCTAATGCAAAAGCGCTGCTAAGAGCATTAAACAGTTACATTTTGCATTTGTTGCTCATTCCTTACAGCCTTGTACAAAGAAAAACCTCTGCATAAAAAAAAAAAAAATATTTAATAGGTTTAGACAAGGGTTATTATAGCGAAAATATATATATTTTTAATTGAAATAAAGCTGATAAAATAAAAAATATAAATATTAGTTAAAAAACTTAAACTAAACAAAAATAAAAAATGTGGCCTTAGCAATAAACTGGATTACATTTAAGTTAAAGCACTAAATTAACTGTAAATAAATAAAAACTAAAAATAACTAAAACTGAAGTAAAAATAAATGAAACAAAAATTTAAATATTTAAAAAATAATAATAAAATGACAAAAGTGTGGAAGCTTGTTTCTGCCACTGAATAAAAATCAGATATAGAAAAATAGGTATAATAAAAAATAGAATTGCTGTCACAATTATGACATTTTGTGAGTTTATATCTCGCAATTCTGACTTTATAAATCGCAATTGCAAGAAAATGTCAGAACATTTGAGAGTTTATATCTGACTAAAATGTAAACTAATGTTAACATGAAAAATAGAAATATAAAAATAAAAGCTAATTTAAAATACTAATAAAACTATAATAAAATAAGCTAAATTAACACTTTAGACATACTTCAGACTACAATTAAACAAAAATAAATCAAAATGCAGTTATATAACAACAGAAATCACTTCAATGTGACAGGCCCAGAGGGACAGTGGACAGGAGGCCAGTTTTGGCCTGATAACAGATGATGGCCAATTTCAAGTAAATGAACAGGTGGAACCAACCCGTCTGGTGCATGTGGTCTCTGGCCAGCTCAAATAGCCGCATGTGCTGGTGGGTAATGGGATTGAAAGAGCCACAGGCCAGCAAAACCAGAGGAATACGGCCAGCCATTTCAGTGCCTCACACCATAGTATACTGGATAACACTACAATAAAGAAAAATCTTAATCACAAAGCAGCCAACATTTGCAATATGAGCACAGAACTAAATGGTTGCAGTGAAATGGGATTACTATTTAGGAAAAAATATATAATCTATGCATGTTCGAGACAATCTATAATGTTCAATGAAGCAGGATTAACGAGGAATAGACAAAGTACAATACTTAATACCACATAAGCTACAGTAGCATGCCTGAACTGGACTTTGCTCTCTTTACAATGAATTAGCCAGTGAATTAATGATTATGTAGTAAGGTCACCAGATTTCTAAAATGTAAACTTTACCTAGTTAATTGGTCAAAATCACTACAAAAGTCAATTATGTATGAATCAAAAAAAAAACAGGGACAATACATTTTTGTATGTTTTTGTCTTTTAATTGTTTTGGCTCCTATACTATTATTATATTAATTATAATTATGCTCGCAGGTCAAATTCCTTTACAAATATCACAGTATGAAAAATAGAAACTATGGCAAAAAGCAAAACAGTATAACAACATTATGACTTTGATTTCATGTTTAAATGTGAAGTGTCTTAGGCTAATCATTGTGATGTTTTGTACATTATGTGACGCATGTTAATGATGCTTTCAACCACATTTCTTTCTTTAATACCTGAGGAATCCCTCGTTGCACACTGAAAAGCTTTAGTTACTTAAATTGTTTGAAAATAGACTGTTTTGTAAGCATTGGACTCATTTAATTTGTTTGTCAAGTCAAGCCAAAACATACAGAGCAACAAGTGCAAATTACACACTGGACAAGCCACTCTTTGCTGACAAAATTACACTGTCTAAACCATACTCTGTAAACATACAACTATTATTTATTAAAATAATAGGTAAATAGGTGGGCAGATGGATGCAGAATACATATTGTGTAAATTCCTGACAATAAAATTTTTTGAGCAGTGACAAGTATGTGTGTTTAATGATGTAGGGGTTACAAATTAGGGAAAAAATAGCACATAACACAATGTGAACAGGACAGAATGACCAAACAAGAACACTTAAAAACACATGAATAAAACCTATAAAAGCTGGTCATGTGAATGAAAAGATACAATGGAAAACTATAGCAGTTATGGCATCCATGGTCATAGGGCATTGATGATATCAGATGGTATATTGATATACTTTGATTCTGAATGATATTACTATATATATATATATATATATATATATATATATATATATATATATATATATATATATATATATACATGGAATTTACATAGCACTTCAATAGCACTACCACATCAAAAATATAAGAAAAAATAGGCCAGTACAATTTGGATATTAGCAAAATCACTACAGTAAAGTGAGGTGGTGAACTTGAGAGCTTCTAGTAAACAGTTAACCCATTTTCTTAACGGCTTTAAAACCTATTCATGTAATTTATGACTTAGACATCTGCCGTTATCCGACAAAAAAGCAATTAAACAAAATATTTAAGGTAAATGTGTACCTTATCCAAAGATTTCCTCCAAGTTTATGCAAATGCTACATGCTATATCGTTAGCCGTACGTTACACTATTAACGTCCCCCAGAACATTGAGATAGAAAAACACAGTTCCTATCTATAGGGCGTCAGCGGCCACTAGTGGCGAAAACAGAAGAGGTCAGTACATTCAATAATAAGAGAGAGACTATTGATTTCACACTGTATTTAATCGTAATGACCGACCTCCTTCGCTCTAGCTGTACCTTTAATGACAAGGACTCGTTCAAAGTCAAACAGTCGGTTCTTTATCTGATGGAGCGTCTTGAGGATGATTAAAGTTCTCAATGGGCTCAATTCTCAAAGCAAGGCTCCATTATCCGTTTAAAGACCTAATATGAAGTGAATTATATTCATTCTGTACATCACAGACTCTAATGGGCCGCAAAAGACATTGATAACGACTCTATTGGAACGGTTACTTCATACATAGTCTCTAAGGATATGGATATACATCGTCATCCACCTTCTCTTTTTCCATTCTTAGCCCTTCATGCATTATGTATTACCTTTTTAACATAAATATCTAACCTGCGGGAGAGAGAAAAAGCCTTTTCTAATCACCCTTCAAGGGGACTTTCTGTTGCCCTTCAAAAAGGCACTTTGCTCAAAACTACCCTAATTATAGCTACTAAAGAGGAAATGGGCTGTAAAGATCCATACTTTGAGCTGCTCTAGCTAATGTGACTAATGTTGTGCCACACTAATGGAGTCATATTCTTTGTATTACATCATGCAGATATAAACCGACTATGTTTGGCCTTGTCGATATCATCTATTCTCTTTGAGTCTGCATTTTTGCATCATGTGTGGCTACAGGTGGAGATATAGGCCAGTCTACCGTAAAATACAATATTAAACAAGAACATTTCAGAGCACAAATCACTGCCATTTAAAGGAGAACGTCTCTCTTTTTTATTTCCATTATTGACTCGCTCTTTTGCGATCTCAACAAGGCAGTAATTAAACGCATATGACTCTAGGGTGACCCCTCTTGGGAGGTAGGTAGTACTGCCACAAATACTGAGAACTCTCCAAGGTGCTGAAAAGATTGACTCCATGAGCAAATGATGGATTCTGAGTCTAACCGAGGCAGTGAAAAGCACATAAAGCAAATAAAAAATGTAATATCTGTGGATGATGCATCACCTCCACTGTGGATCCTAAATAAGTGATTCCTGCAAGAGAGGAGTTCAGACTTCATTTGAACAGATTGCTTTCATAAGATTTTAAATAGAATTGGAATTAATTATTAAGAGAGCTCCATAATAGCAAAAGACACAGCTAAGACATATTACAGCTATGTCTGTAGAATATTATGGGAGTGGAGAAAGATGTGGGTAATAAGACACAAAGATTGAATATCATTAATATAAACAGGTATTAATGTTTGTGTCAAATGTGTTGGAATGTTGATATACATGTATGTACATATGTTTAGAATTTAATACAACAACAGTGTTTGCATCTGATTAGTCTAGTGCACTGGGAATTGTCACTGTATCAAACTATTAAAAATAGTTTTTGGTAATTAAAATAAAGCTGAAATAAAATAAAATATAAGTATTAGATGAAAAACTTAATCTTAATCTGCAATATATTGGTTTAGGCTGAAGTAGCCTTAAAATTTCTAAACTAAAACAGATATAAAATGAATTATATTTATATAGAACTGTTTTGTTTTGGATTAGTGCTTTTTATAAAAAAAAAATAAAAAAAAATAAAAAAATTAATGTATCACTTAGACAGCTGGCGTCATCTGAGAATTATGCAATTAATCAAAATATTTAAGATAAATGTGTGGAGATGTGCGGAGAACTCTCCTTATGTGTTTGCAGTTTGCATAATGATGCATTTAAAAGTTAATGGCCAAACGTATCATTACAAAAGTTCACAATGCTGTTGCAGATGAAATATAATGTGGATAACATTGAATAAATATCATTTCGTCAGGTTAGATACTGATAATTAATCACTCAAAACCTTTAATCTCAACCTCTCCTCTTAACCGTCGGACAAGCATATTTCTGCCATGTTTGTAGTTTTTAACACTTTTTATTTGTGTTTGTAGTCCTAATCGAATCCTAGTCCAACGCACAATGGGTTGTGGGCAATATTAGCCATTAGAGTGGGCACGGATCCAGTGTTGCCAAGTCCACAGTTTTCCCGCGGAATTGGGATACTTTTAGGGGCCATTCACACAGAACGCGTCTTTGCGTCTAAAAAGGCGAGCGCTCAGGAATGGTTTTTAAAAAAGCGCAGCGTAGAACACAAGGGTCTCAATATGCGCTTTTGAGGCGTGATGCAGCAACGACAATAACGGAAATAATAGAAATAGGCAAACAGCAGAATTGATAAAAATGAGTTTTGACATGGAAAAAAAGAAAATAAGATAATAATGAGCGCCTCCTCCACCATGTTGCCGTCAAATAAAACAGTTGTCATGCCAACTTGCTACTGTAAACAGAAGCTCGCAATGCTTGCCCCGCCTCCGAGTTCTTCTGATTGGTCCACTGTTTTGGAACTGACATTGATGAGCGGCGCTGTGTGTAAAAGTTGAAATCCTTTTAACTTGACACGACGTCTTAAAAACGTGGCGCTTGTGCGAGGCGCTGCAAAAGACGTGAGACATGAGCGTAACGGTCATGCACGTCCGTCAAGCACGTGTTTACATAGAAAAACAATGGGAAAGTAGCACATTGGAATAGAAAAACACGTTCTGTGTGAACGGTCCCTTACACTGCTGCCGTGGGTGGTTTTTCATGTCCGCGGGTTGAATCGACCCCAAAAATTGTGATATTTAGTCCCTGGAATGTGAAATTTACCATGGGAGCCCCTCCAAAAACGCAAATTTTTACCCCTTGGAACGTGATTTTTACTATGGGACACCCCTGATATGCGATTGAGCTAGTTTTGAGAAGCAATTGGGCAGGTTTTGTTCTGAAAACCTGGCAACCCTGCATGGATAGCCACTTCGGATTCTAACCATAAAAAGTAGACCATCCGGATATCTTTGGGATACTCATTTCAACATACTACGATTTGGGATGCACTAATTCTAATTCCGAATACAATTTAGTACGGATAGTATGTGAATTGTAACGCAGCAAGTGATTCATTCAGGAACGAAGCGCAGTAGTGAGTCATTGAATCGTTGTTCAAAAGATTCGTTAATTCGTTCGCACATTCGGGAAAGAAACAACACTACTGTGGGTGTTCCTTAGAAAAGAACACGTTCGTTCTGCTGTGGTTTTGTTTGGAACTATTTACGTTGACGTGTCAAAAAGGGACAAAAAGAATATGGCAATACTGTGTTTTCTGTAAGTTACACAATATTAACTTCTTGTCTATTGAAATACTTTTTGTATGAACGTTATATATTTAGAAAGAGTGAGTTGGGAGTGAGTGGGATTCTTGGCCGTCAACATAGGCGAATACTAAGAGTGATTAAGAATTTAGAAAGCATATATTTGCAGTGAAGTCGAGTACTTTCAAAGTCCTTTTCAAGGAAAGTCTGTTCACTCGGCGGCCATTTTTGCAACGCCTCCGGGCAGCTATTTCGTGCATCCAAGACCAAGTCCTGTCTATTTGAATGTGGGAATCGTGAAATTTCAAAAACTGCTTGGCGAACTCACAATTAAATAACATATTTCAAATCAGCAACAAAATCTGACATGAACTGTCCAATAAATGTTGTTTCTTATGCTCAAATAGCGTTAAAAAGCTTATTTTTTTCAGGCTAGACAAGCCAACGCGCATTTGCAATCCTAATCGCGAGTCTCAGGTTTCTATGGGAACCGGAGTTTCTAACGGCAGCGGCAGTGACGCAATGACTTTATCAATCAGCCATTGGCTCTTTTACTTAGAAGGCGGGAAGTATTCCGCCATATTGCGCGTTGCAGTTTCTCCCATTCATAACTACTAGGATTGAACCGTATTTCTATAGGCTTTGCTGTATATTATCTTGCTTATTATATGCCTGCTTGCCAAATTAACATGGATATGGATTTATTACAGTTTTATGATTCACAACAACAGTTGTATTTGCTCTTAATTTCATTCTAATTTATTCGGTTGATGAATCAGGATTATTTGAGAGCACGTAGTATTTTGCTTATAATGTATATATGTATAAGGGCTTTCCTAAAAGTTATTCCTTGGTACATTCCACATTTAGCCCATTGTAAAAAATTTTTTTTTCTTTTATCGTGGCAGCCTCCAATTTTGTAAGGTCATCATAAGTCATTAATGGCATAACCGCCATGGCTCCTCATTGGTGCAGAACTTATCGCCCTAAAAACAAAGCTTTGGAACAGCGAACAAAGTAGTGATCATACATTGTTGTTGCTTGTGTTGATGTATCCTGCTGGTGGAGTAATTAAAGATCGCAATCCGAAACCGAGGATATGGCTGCAAAACTTCAGCGAAAATGTGTACATCATCCATAATACACTGGCAGCTTAACCTGCTTCAGGGATGAGCGTGAGCAGCTTCCTCTCATATAACTTTGAGAACTCGGCTGCTTCCTCTCATGTCTGCTCAGTGCTGGGTGTTTAGACTTGCAGATGCGTTGATAAAAGAGTGAAGAAGCTTTCACCTAGAGCAAATTTACTCAACAGAATGCATCCCCTGAAATGCAACAAGCCAAACGATTGGAATGAATGAGCGCAAATGGTTTTTCCAATCTATCAGCTGTGCAGGTAAATTAGGTTTCAGGAAGACTGGGGAAATAATATGGCATTTTAAACCAGCTCATTTTTTTTCAAGCAACTAAAACGATTATCAGAAATTCCCGCAGGCTTCGGCGAAATTGACATTTAACTAAGAAAAAATAGGGAATAAAATGAGTCGTGGGTTAGAATTTTAAATGGATTCCTGAAAGTTTTCTTTCTCAATTGTGATGAAACTGCATCGACTGAAGTATTTATAGTACCCTCCCACTAAATGATTTCATTGCCTTGACTTGCCATATTTACATAATGCAGATCTTAATCTATTCCTAATTAAGTGTTCTGCATTTCTCAGTGTCTAAAGTCACATTATTTTTTTTATCACGATTTGTGTGCATTTGAACTGTTTTAATACTTTACCTAAAGGAAGGTTTTATTTACAGTGTTTTGATATCTTCCATTGAACCTAGGTAGTGTTCTCAAGAGAGTGGGTGGAAATGAGAAGACCTTCAGTTCATGGCTGAACGCTCATTAAAAGCTTTTCCAGTCAACCTGGGCACATGGGAAGTCCACAGTACACGCGCTCTTCTTCACCGCAGCCGACAAATCTCACTTCACCTGAGGGGAAGACTTAGGTAGGGCATGAGTCGCCATTAGAAATGAAAATGTTTGATGTCGAGAATACACTCTGCATGTGAAGTGGCTGTTTTTTTTTACAAGAAAGAGGTTGTGATTTAGTACACATATGGTTAATACATGGGAGGATACGGACGACAGGTAATTTTCAAGGACAACCATGAAAAAAAGGAAATTAATATGGATTGAAAATGGTCCTAGAGAAAATGGATTACTGCAGCTCAAAAGACTGCATTTCAAATCAGTGTGACGTTTCAAAATGTAACATAATCAGAAGAAATTCTGTTAAATTCCGAGCGTTCCGAACTTTGGTTTCCAGCATTTGATGCTTTTGTACCTAAATATATTGGGGTCAATGATGTGACGGGTCATTTTTTTGTCCAAAGGCATTAATAATGATAATAAAAAAAAAGGTATGACATCCAAAGTATGTAAGGTAGTACAACTAGATCTCTTTTATTGAATCCAAAAGGTTTTAATTATATTTTGCTACATATAAAGGTATTTTAAAGATTTTGAAGTGTCAAAAGGTCATTCGGTTTAACCGTCCAAAGGCCAATACAGCCATTTCATTTGTGATTAAAATATCTTAAAATGTAATAAATGTATATATTTTTTTTATTCTGGCATGATTTTATTACATCATTTATCAACATAGTGCAAAATGGTATTAAAATTATGTGTAGAAGTCGTTGCTGAGAAAGAATGTCCGGAAAAATTAATTTCATTGATGTCATTTGGAGTAACCAATATAAAGGGACCATTTTGGATCAAGTCATGCGGTTAGTATCATGTGATAGGATGTGACATCGTTCAGAAGCCTACAAAGGACCAAATGGTCATGAAGCAAAGTAACTAACTCTCTTTTTAACTATTTGAAAAATTCATGTTTTCACTTGCTCATGCGCATATCCTGAAACATCAGGTCATTTGGTACAACCGCTATAAAACATGGAAAATGTTGTAATATTTTAAAAACTTGTACTAAATATAAAATGTTTGATTGTCCTTTTGCTTGCTAGCTAGCTAGATATCCATCTGTTTGCATTGTTTGAAAATATCGTCATTCGGTACAACCGAAGTTTTGGTTTAACCGAATGACTTTTTTGGTGACAAATTTTGTCCATCTTGAAAAAAAATGACAAAAGCAGTGTTAATTGATTATAAAAACCACATAACCTCATCGTTAACACTTGATAAAACTTCAAAATTAATTATGTTATGTGTTTTTACACTTGTTTGTTAATGACCCATTGATAAACACCAAATACAGGTGTTTCTATCTATCTGTCTATCTATCAAATGTGTGTGTGTTTGTTATTTTTACTGTATATGAAAGTGTTTCATATTGTACAATGATTTAGAACAACACATTTTTTTTTTTTTTTTTTAATCATAGCCAATGAAATGCAAACATGATTATAAAGAAAAATTCCCTGCCCTGTTGTTTGTGTTATTGTTAGTAATATTTAATGTGCCTGGAAGGCACAGGACAACAGCTGCCCACCTTGGGAGAAGCCTTGTCATTAGATTAAGATAATGATAATATCAATAATAAATGAGAAGGATGTTTGGACAAAATCATGCTGTGTTTACACTGTGCTGCCTCAGTCTGATATAATAAAAATATTAAAAAAACTCATTTCAAAACGATCAATAAGCACAAATGTAAATTAGTTTCTAATATCACATCAAAATTTAAAATATAAAATTCGTCAGCGTAGTATTTATACAGGGCGTGAATAAATGCCTTATCATAGGTCAAGATTAATTGCTTGGGGAGTGACGTAGCAGCCTGATCCTGGGGGTTTAACTCGCGCAACGCGCAGACACACAGACCGCGTTACCTCGTGCGCTCGGACCGCGTCTCGCGCTGCTGGGAGTTCACTAGCGAGACTTCAGTTCCCTGTCGCTCAAGGACAGATAAAGCGAGAGAGTGGTGTTTTTTCTTTTTTAGATTAACAGAGGAAGAAATAGGTCATCGCATTCTGTTCGAAGTGTTGGGCTCATCATGAAGATGTGCGTGATAACAGCGATGCTTTTCCTGGTGCTCTCCGGGCAGTGCGGCATCCTGGCTGGGAAAGGTAAGGCAGATCGGACAACTTGGAATGTCACCGCGTGAAAAGAAACACCTGGATCAGTGTCTTAGATCAGATGTGATCAATTACTATCAGTTTGGAGAATTCACAACGTCAATGAGTGTCTTATATTAGGTTGGCATGTCCTTAGGTAGTATAAGTTTGTCTTTCTTCTCTCCGTTTTCTTAATGATGAACCGCTTCAACGAGATTATCAAAAAAATCTAGATGTTTTGATTACTGTTTTTTTTTTTAACCACAATACAGACTGTGAATCATATATTTACGCTTTCTTAGCATGATCCATATTACAGCTATTTTCCATCATCAATATTTCATTGACCTCTAAGGCACATTTCTACTGATCTTATCTGTTCTGTTCGTGCTTAAGACTTAAAGAGAATAAAGCAGTAGCTTTTCCATTACTCCCATGTTTTGGGAGCACAAACATTGAGATAAGAGATCTAATTGTGTCTCTGGGGCAGTAATGAATATGGAGCAGCTCAGTTATTTGTTAGTGCACAAGTGCAATGCTTTAGATGATGTGTGATAAATTACAGTCAGATTGGATCATGTGGACTTGCAGTGAAAGGCTGAGAGAGTCGTTTCAGGTTGGCAATGAATCTTCCCTTATCAAGTACACATTTATCCATTTCTTTTTCCATCAGTATGAGTTTAACATGCATGATGACCCTTCTTTTAGGACACCTAAATGAAATCAAGCATCTGTTGAGCAAGGTGGTGTGTGTTACATCCATTTAAGTAGTGATTATGAAATAAATCTGGATGTTTGTTATTGCTGTAAGAATATTTTTTACGACTAGATTTTGTTAATGTGCCTCTGTAAGGTGGCGTGAATTAAAAGACCCGTTCCCACATGTTTTTTTTATGATATTTTGGTGTTGTGATATGGCAGGTGCCCCAAGAAGAGATTTTGCTAGGGAATGTTGACAGGTGTTCTGTCTGGTTGGTAGGGGTGTTTCTACACTCAAAAAAATGCTGGGTTAAAAACAACCCAAGTTGGGTTGAAAATGGACAAACCCAGCGGTTGGGTTAAATGTTGGACCAACTTGCTGGGCAGTTTTATTTAACCCAACTATTGTTTAAAAATGACTATATGGCTGGTTTAAAATGAACCCAAAATATGTTGGAAATTAAAAATCAAACACATAATTACTAGAGGCAACAACAATAATCAAAAAGTGAACATTTAATAATAAGCAGTTTAATAAATGTTTAATAATTATTCATTATACTTATTAATATGTTCAATAAATTAACATTTATTAATAAATGCTAATTTCCAGCATACTTTGGGTTCATTTTAAGCAAGCAATACAGTAATTTTTAAACAATAGTTAAGTTAAATAAAACTATCCAGCATGTTAGGCAAACATTTAATCCAATCACTGGGTTTGTCCATTTTCAACCCAGTTGGGTTGTTTTTAACCCAGTATTGTTTAGTGTATGAAGTTGCTAAGGTGTTTCTAAATGTTGTCCTGCTGGTCTGAGTCCCCTTAAGTTTCTATGACATTTTGATATGGACATATGAACCCTCTGAACGCTATTTCAATTTAAGTCTAAGGGAATTTTTCCCACCATTTTGTCACCAGCCAGGCATACGTCGTAAATCCAATCCTTAATAAAAGTCATAGATCACCTTTCCTCAGTAAGCCATCATTCATGTTTGTAGCACAAACAGTAGCACAATGGGTTATGTGCTTAGGTTTTGGGTGAAAGAATAATACATTTGACAAATAATAATAATAAAAGTGATGCTCTGCTAAATCACTAACCGATAATACAGCCTGTGATTTTTTTTTCCCAGCATGAGACTTAATATAGATATTTCCCCTCATCAATAATTCATTGATCTTTATGGCACATTTCTAGTGATCTATCTGCTTGATCAGTTTAATTTACAACACTTGTAGTAGCTATATTTCTTCTTAATCTTCTCCATAAGGTTCAATGAGGTGTTCAATGGCTGCATAGTCCTTAAAACTTCAAGAGTGTGAAGCAGTGGATTTTTTTCATCGCTCCCATGGAAAAAGCTGCTAATGTGTTTGTACGAACACAAACATTGAGATAAGAGATCTAATTGTGTCTCTGGGGCGGTGATGAATATGGAGCAGTTCAATTATTCGTCAGCGCACAAGTGAAATGTCTGTCAGTAGGCCTACCTGCATGCCCTGATTTACTTTCCTTAGAAGTAACTTCTTGCTTGAGATTGGGCTCTTTCAGTGTAACAGATTGGCGAATCGGGGAATCGGAACCTTGAATATTTGCATATCAATTTTCTGGATTCTAGCACTCCATAAAATTTTGAACGCAATGAATACGAGTTGAAAATTAAACTCCTTTATGCATGAAGAACTGCACAAGGTGAGCATGCAATTAGAAGAGAAGGAATAGAATAGAAATATGAGGCAGAATCGCAAAATATAAACCAGTCATTAAATCCAAGCCTTTCACATTATGACTCAACACTTTCATAGGTATGATATGACAGTTGAAAACCTTCCAAACCTTGTGATATGTCTGGCAGATTGCCTTCAAAACTCTGCCTCTCCAAAAAAAGAGAAGGATTTCATCAAAATTACATCAGAATGCTATTGTAATACTGAATTCACTAGCAGCCTGGCTTATCTCTGAGTGCAAAACAGTTTATTTTATTTTAGACGCATTCACATCAGTGTATTATAATGTCAGTATCAGTACATCATACAGTTGAATTACTTGTTCCTAGAATTTATTGAATGTCTTGTGAAGCTTATTCTGCACACAAGCTAGTTTGTATCGTCTTTACTTTTATGATTGTGCATTCAGAGTATACATTTTGTCAGCATGTGTGTATAAGAACCTAAGCAACGACCTTGGCGTAGTTAGCGCCATGTGCTACCAGATGGATTTCGTAACATGCAGAGCTTGACCGCTTTAATTAACAATCGGCTTGTTTTGATGTTGGCAAGGCCGTGTGTTATTGTGTCTGAGAATTGGAGAGTATTTCTAAAACTCAGAGGCTTAGAGAAAAAGAGATTCTGAGTTTGGCTTCAGCACACTGGAGTACACAAGAAAGGGATAAAACGGAAAGACAGCAGTGACAAATAAGGGTAGGTCTGTAAAAGCAGGCTGAGATTTATGCTAGCCTTTTCAGAGAAAGCACAGTGTTATCCCAGAGCTAAATAAATTGGGTTGCTGATCTGGAATGGATGCATAACTTACCTAAGTACATCAAGCTTGTGGGAAAGCAAAGGCATTCTCTTTTTTTGTATCGCTGCCGTTGTTCAGGAAGCAAAGCAGAGTATTGAAAACACTCTGCTAAGTGGACCGCAGCTGTTAGATCTGTCTTAGTCTCTTGTTTCGAGAGATCTAGCTTTTTTTTTGTCACGATGTGGTTTCTCAAGGAGCATGCCAATCTTCAAGCCAGAATGCCATGCAAATGCTCAACTTAATTTAAACTTTAATTACCCAGCATGCATCATTAGCGTCGGCATGATGAGCGGCAGGGAGGGATGAGGGAAAAAGAAAGGGAGGGAACGACAGGAAAGAGCTGCATTTGGAGGTAAGATGGGCCCTGTCAGTGGCGCTCTCTCGCCAGCTGGTCAGATGGCACCAGTCTCTCCCAGGGGTCAGCTCTGGCCAATCTGCACAGGAATAACACTGGATGCTCTTCCACACACACACTCACACAACTGTAGTTCCGCTCGGATGCATTTCCAAATCATGAAGATCAAAGCAAGTGTGCGCACTATAAAGCAGGGGTTCTCAACTCAATTCCTGCAGAGTTTAGCTCAAACCTTGATCAAACTCACCTGCTTGTAGCTGTCTAGGAATCCTGAAGACCTTGATTAGTTTGTTCAGGTTTGTTTGATTAGAGTTGGAGCTAAAGGGGCCATTTACACTACACCGTTTTCAACTAAGAACGATAAACTTTTCATGAGTTTTGGCCGTTCATTTACACGACAACAGCTTTTTGGGGGCCTGAAAACTCAAGCTTTTGAAAACGGGTTTCAAAGTGCAAGTTTTTGAAAAAGATACTCTTTTCGTCATGTAAACAACAAAATGTGAATTTGTAAAAACGGTGATGTCATATGCATGCGTATTACATGTTGAGTCCATTGACTGTAAAAAAAGATGGATGACGCACTTTCACTCTCTTCCATTGTAGTAAGTGAAGAAGAATCTGCAGAACAACTCATTATGTGGTGTATGGCAGGGGTGTCCAGACTCGGTCCTGGGGGGCCACTGTCCGGCAGAGTTTTGCTTCAACCAGCTCCAAAACACCTGCCTGTAAGTTTCTAGTATGCCTAATTAGACCTTGATTAGCTGGTTCAGGTGTGTTTAATTAGGGTTGGAGCTAAACTCTGCAGGACAGTGGACCTCCAGGAACGAGTCTGGACAACCCTGGTGTAAGATAAACAGTTCTGGAAATGTATAAATTAGAGTTAAAGCTCCAATCTCCTCCTGAAGATCCAGGAAAAAGTCTGTTGGTGCTTCAGTGACTATTTCGCTCAGAGAAGCTGTAATCTCAGCTGTCAATCATGACGTCAAAACCCGTGTTTTTATATCATCAAGTAACTAACTAAAAACAAACTTTTTAAAGAACAAACACTTTAACTAACATCAGCGTGATAAAAAAAAAAAACTGCCTGAAATGACAGAAACCATCTTTGAAAAACATTACATCATTACATTACATGGAGAGGGCGAGGTTTATGACCTATACTGCATCCAGCCACCTGGGGGCGATCAATATGCTTTGGCTTCACTTTTCAGGACTCGTGTGGCATGCTTGGTTCAGTCTGTAGGCGTATAGTGTTTCTTTACAAAGTGACATCGCCAACTACTGGTCTGGCAGCAGAACACAGTGTTTTTAGTCGTTTTCTTGGATCTGTGTGAACAGGGATTGTTTTGACAATGTAGTCACCTGTATGCGAACTACACAAAGGAAGAACTTTTCAGTTTTTAGTACATCGTTGTCATGTAAACATTTCCAAACTCTGCAGGAAAGTGGACTTCAAGGGCCAGAGTTGAAAACCCCTGCTATAAAGGGGTCGTTCACCCAAAAATTTAAGGTTTTGTCCTTTGCTCACCCTCATGTCATGTACGACTTCTGTGAAGCACAGATTTATTGAAAAATGTCCATATTTAGGATAAAAATGGACTTCAAAATCTTTTGTGTTTAACAGAAGACAGAAATTCAAACAGATTTGGAACAGCAGAGTAAATGATGACAGTATTGTGGACTATCTCTTTAACTTGCATGCAAAGTCATAGTTACACATGGACACTCCCACCCACAAATAGTGTATTTTCTCTCCTAGCTGCGGCTGATTGCCTGGTGCTGTTGGTGGAGCACTGGGACCCTACTAGTATTTGCTGACCGTCTCTGAGAAGTGGGCTAGTCCCTGAGATTCAGTCTCAATTAAATTGCTCTAGTTCCAGAGAGAGGGATTCTGGGACGTTGTCCTCCAGCTTTCCTTCTAATTGCCTGCACTGGGTGCTGGTGAGCTGACAACTTGCTATTGGGTGAAAAGGGAGCCCATGGTGATTGGGTACAAGTGTGTGTAGGTGTTTACATGGCCGTATGTTACAGAGCGACGGATCATGACTGTTTCCCAGTATGATGCATGTCTTTCTTTAGAAGTGAATGTGAGTGAATGGATGTAATCACAGTGTTTACAATGGCGCGCTTTAAGATGGATTACTTCCAGTAGACCGAGAGACAGAACCCGCCTCTCTGTGTGAGAGATTGAATGTAGCGTAGTCAGTGTTTGGATCCTGTCCTCCATTTTTCCGAACATTCTCAGCCAGAGTTTTGAAAACCCAAAGATGTCTGAAACATCTATGCCATGTTGTTGTTATTATTAAACAAGAATTTTTGTCAAGGCCTTGCAGCGCTGTCACTCACTGACCCTAGGTTTTGTGCTGCACTGAACACGCTGTGCTGAAAACAAGCTAACCGCATGGAAGCAGCAAACATAACTCATTCCTGTCCTCCTTTAGTTACACCTTACCATAGCACCTTTTTAAGGGCAACATCTTCCCAGTATATGCTGCTCTGACCTTTTTACCGTTGTAGGGCAGTGCTATACTCCATGTTTCATTGAAGTTGAACCTTTTCTCAGTCTGCTTGCCATTTGTACAACTTGGAGTAAAAGTATTGTCTGATGACCTGCGATGATTGGATCATGTCGCAAGCTGCTGGCAGCTTCCTTCTGCATCTTGGAAAGAAGCAGCATACATCTCATCTTTCCGGATTGATCTGTGGAAATACTCTCTCTGACCTTCCATGGTGACAGGACAGCCGAACGAGAGAGCAAATCAGTGGCTTTAATAGATCTCTGAGCTGGGTACCGAGCACTGCCGAGACTCCACTTCGAAGGTCTAGATCACCAAGGCCATGCTTAGATTAGTCTTGGAGAACTGGCCTGGAGGACTGGAGTTGAAGAGCCCTGATCTGTTAGTTTTCTTATTTTTCTAGGTGGTAGTATATGGCAGGCCTATTACCCATACATAGGAAAATGATAATTGGGTTGGTCCTGAAAAGGCCCTTGACCAACTTGGGGTCTTCAGAACAAACCTCATAGCACCACCACCAACTTAACAGTTTAATAGGCTAGTTTTACCCTTTTTTTTTTTTTTTTTTCTTCTTCTGTTTAGAAACAAAGTTCTTTTTATTATTGGCTGCTATTTTGGAACATGCTGTAATTGTTTTCTTTCCCACTGCTACTCCTACTTTTGTCCAATTCTCACTAAAATTGGCACAGATGATTGTTGGACTAGTTTGCACAAAAATGACTGAACAGATTTTTGATTTTTGCTACTGTTACAGAGAAACACCCTACCAAACTGAATGTGACTTTTAGTCACGCCATGTCAGTGGCGTAGCATGAAGATTAGGTCTTCCATAGGTATTGTCAAACCCCAACTTCTAAACCATTTTCTTTTAATTTTGAAGTACACGTATGCAACGTGTTCCTTCTGTAATTCCTTGTCTAAACCGTTACACAATGTCTGTGAACGTGTTCCCTCATATGCATGCCTTGCAGATGTATTATTTAGTTGCTATGGCTAAACATGTGACAATTTTGAGAGGTTTCCATGAAATTGCAGTGCTCCGCTTTCCCCCAAAGCATTTCCTCAGAAGTTATGTCACTGTTTGCGTGGTTAGGCTGCAGTGGAGGATATGGCTAAATTTGATGCTTTTACAAATAGTGCCTTTTCTGTTTTTTTCCAGCTGAAAGAAAAACAGCCATTTCTACGCTGCAAACTAATGGCCATTTGATCTCCTTCGTTTGTTGGCTAGGATCGAACGCTGTGCCGACCTGATACCAACAGAGCCTATTTTAATTGAGCTGTTGGTGGATATTCTTGTAACACGCTGGGGGAATGCAAGACGCAGGTGCTGCCCTTTGTGCTGTTTGGATGCTCAGAGAAGGCTTGGAGTTTTATCTTTGGCTCATAAATGAGTTAGGAGGATGTTAATGTTCTGCGGGTGCAGGAGACACCCGGGCTGTCAAACTGCAGGTGTTTGTTTTAGATAGGAGCAGCTGCGGTACCGCCCCCTCCTTCCTCCCAGGTGGAAAAGCGCAGCGTCGGGGCGCGTGGCTCCTGATCTTTTCTCTCGCTTGCGCAAACACACACGCGGTGACTGTTGGGATTCAAACAGAGATAATGTGAATTCACTTTGCTGGGTAGTTTTAATTACAGCCAGGATCTGCACACATCAGCGTAAAATATTAATGCAGGTGCGACGTCTCTCTTTGTTTCAGTGGATCAGTGTGAGTGAGTTGTTGGGGATGAGCGAGAGAGAGTGCACACTGGCACAAAGAGAGATGAAAAAGGGACAGCCACTATCCGTCTGAGTGTTTTCATACGTGTGGCGCCTGTCATATGACTGTGCTGACTGAAGCTGAAATCAATAGTGCATGCCACGGTCCTCTCGCCACCGCTGCAGGAATGAAAATGCTACGTCGTGCAACAAAGGCACAAGCAGAGAGCAAATGGGTGTTTTTGGGGTGTAATTGTAGGGTTGTATATGATATATCTCTCTCCTCAGTGCTTGATTTCCCGTGGAGTCGGAAGGCTGTCCGCGAGCAGTCCCACTTCAGTGGCAAGCAGTGCGAGAACAGAGGAAGTGGAAGCTTGTCCACATGAAGGCAGTTATTAATTTTCAAGGTGCGTCCTGCAGTCAAAGGCATTATCTTTCCTTCTCGCCTGCAGTGATACACTTGATTCGCTTTAAGTATGTCCGTTAAAATATGTTCTCCTCTGTTAGAGGAAGAGGAAGATGGGGATAGAGAAGATAAAAGGGAGAAAAAAACTGGGAAGATTCCTAGCATCTGAGCTGAAAATGGTGCTTTCAGTCACCTGGCCTCAGAACTTCCACTAACAACCGCAACCTTGTTCCCTCTCACCATCATGCTCTTTGTTCTTTTTTTTTTTTTGTTGTTGTGGGTGTTTTCATCTCATGTATTTACTGTGTAGCAGTTTTTGTAGGAGTAATAAGAGGGTTTTTAGAAAGATCTCAGCCAGGGTTCAAAATTAACAGGCATCAAGTAAAATCGACTCTTATTTGAGAAGTAAATTATGGTTGAATTATGTTTTAAGTAATTTGATGTTTTTTAAATTAAATTGCAGTGTGAGAATGTTTCATGCAATGTGAGCCAATCAGAGACTGTCGCTATAGTCAATAAGTTGGCTATTTTGTGCGTCTTCTAATTAGTTTTACCTGGTTGGAACTCCAGAAATCCATTACATTATGAGGATTAAAATTGAAGTGGTTGTTTTTGTGAGACGTGGCATTTCACCGATGACAAGACGCAGAGAGACTGGCTATATGATGGTGTGACTGATAAATGGTTTGTGCTGTTTGATGCACAGAGAAATGGCTACAATGAACGATTCCTTTGTCATACCGACAAAAATATATACACACTCTTTCCTGCACTGTTTTTTTTATATGCTGCTGAATCACCAGCGCCATGGCAGAATAAAAATAAAGTTTTGAATGTGATGCCAGCATAAATGATGGCAGGGAAGCACGTCTTTGTATTTTGTGTTGTCCCCACAGGTTGCACGCTAAAAGGTCCATCACGTGACCAGCGTAGCCTGATTTACGAACTAACAACTCTTATGAACTGATTTTTGGAATGATTAATTAAAACAGATATTTAAACTCAGGTGTTACTGTTTGAATCAACCTGACAATAAATTTGCAGCACCCACCTTTTATGATATTTCATATATAAGTGTTGATGCTGCAAAAACAGTTGTATAGGAAATGCTCTCTCTATATATGTTTAATGAAAAGTTGTGCAAAATGCAACATTTTGGATCTGATCTCAGAGCTGCATCTCTTTTCTGACCACTCCAACAAATACTCCATGTCTTTATGGAACACGGATAGAAAAAAAACAAGATCTAAAGCATTCCAGTGAAGCCCAGGGTTGGCTGAAGGGTTGTAAGTCACTCAGGATGACATCCCAACTGAAGCCAATGATCTGTTAGTGAAATATGGAGAGGAGCTATATGAATCCTCTGGACTCCTCACAGATGTCAGGCTTGAGTTATTGCTGACCTTACAGGGGTTTTTCACACCATGTCGTAGCGATACGCTGACCATTTTTTTGGACTTATTACCAAAGTGCACAAAAGGGACAGATAGACATTAATATTAATGTTGGGACATTAAAAGATTTAATGAGCAACACTATTATTCTATTTACGACTCAACAACCCATGATGAGTGAATAACTTTGGAGTGTGAGATGCTCATGTAAAGAAATATGACCAAATAAATAATAGAGTTTTATTTAACAATACAGCGGAGAGGAAATGGTGGGGAGAAGACGAGGTCAGAAATCCCAGATTTGAACTAGTGGTCGTCCGATATATATAACCAAGGCCAATATATTGGGTAGGGTTGACTTTGGTAGTGAAATTTAAAAATGTTACGATATCAGCTTTTCCCCCTAGCATTTTGAGTGCTGTTGCATGGATTCTTAAACACCTCTGATTGGCCATTGTGTTCACATGCTCAACAGATATGTCTGTGATTTGCTACAATGATCAATGCTTCAAAAACATGTTGTTCACCAAACACTTACACAGATACACACGGGAGCGTCTCTAAGCAGTGGATCCCCTGATAGATGCCTGCTTTCAAATGCTGCCATGTGTATCTGTGTGTATCTGAACACAATGGCCAATCAGAGGTCCAATCATTAGAATTTGCTCAACAGCACTCAAAATGCTTGGGGGAAATGCTGGTTTTTCAGTACCGAAGTCGGTACTTTTGACAACCCTAATATCAGCCAATAATTGGCATTTTTAATTATTGGCATTGGCCGATAAGTGTCAGAATCGGGACTTTTATTTTGACAGCACCTGAGCACAGACACAATTTGAGAAATTGCGATTCCCAGTGCAAAAGTCAGATTACTGAGTGCACTTTACTTTTTAGTTGTGTTTTTTAACTTTTTTTTCTTTTGTGAGAAATACTATAATACATTAACAGAATAAAGAAGTTGATATTTAAAATAAGTGTTTATTTTGAAAGATTTATTTTTTCAAGTTCAAATTGTTTTTCATATTGATTCATTTTCAAATTATTTATTTCTAGTTTTATAAATATTATGTAAAATAAACATAAATTTAACTGCAACATGTTATTTACTCTCTTTAAATAGTGAAATATCATATATGCATTGCCTTTGACCATCAAAAAATCCATATCAGTTGACCACTAATTTAACTTCTGCTATCTAATTAAGAACCAAAGCTCAATGTGATGTATGTTTTCTGCAAAATGCAATCAACCTCTGGACCCTCTGAATCCAAACATGACCTACCGTAGCTATCACCTTGTAAAGGGCTTTGATAGGTGCCTGACTTGCTCTTTGCTCCTTCTCACTCTCACTTTGTCTGTGTAAAAGCCAGAGCGATCCCAGCTTTTGTGCTGACCGAACTTGAAGCCAGCTGCTTCTCTTGCAGGCGTTGAAGAGTGTTTTCAGGGCTACTAGGCGTGAAGGTTTTCGGTGCTGACACAGAGCCTCTCTCTAACTCTCCTGTCTTTCTCCAGTCTGAGTCATTATCTCTCCGAAACCCCTCTTTCCTCCGCCTCCTCCCTACCCTCTCAGCAAGAGCACGGTGCGCTAGACTCACGGGGAAAAGGAGCACAGGCCTAATTGGATTTTGGAGCAATCTGTCGCCTCGCCTTTCTCTTTCGGATCACATATACAATCGCAGGTGCCCTTTATTTCCTCTCTGCTGTCCACAGGACCACAATGTTTTCATGTCGACCAGTTCGTCTTGTTCTTCTTTTGGTCTTGGTTTTTTTTTTTTGCCATTTACACTAAAAAAGAGCTGTGTAGGACAACCTTGCAAAAAGATGTGGTTTCTAGCGTTTTCATGAAAGTTTTAGAAATGATTTTGGCTTTGTAATCTGACTGATTCCAGCTCAGTCTTGCTGTTTTGGTAAATATATACCGGCTGCTTTTGCTCAGGGTGAACCGGCAGCACCACACCGAAAGAACAGAAGTATGAAAACAACACACGTATGTTGCCGTCTCAGCGCGCGTGTTTGTGTGTGTGTGTTGTGTACCTGCACACACTCCCCCTGAGTGCTCATTACTCATGTTTGGAGCTGAATTGTCCCTGTCTGAACACCTGTGCCAGTGTGCTCAAGGCTCCCAGATGAATGCAAGTGAGGCAGTCCATTCTCTCCTCTCCTCTCCTCGACTCAACGTCACCGATAGGTTTCTGGAGAGCATTTTTGAAGCCCAAAGTAAGTGGAGCCGGCCGTCGCCATCTTGGCAGCACGTCACGCCTGGATATCCGAAAATGGGCAAAGAGGCGGAGCGTGGGTGGAGCTGAGGTGCCTGGTTACTGAAACCACACCCGCCTAGCTCGACGTGATCAAGTTAGCTCAGGCTAAGGATCTTATGCTATATGTCTCCTTCACAGACTACTTTACATGCAAACAATACAACTTAAATTACTACAGTGTCCAAAAGGTCATAATAAATGTATTTTAGCTTAAAAAGGTCTGTTACACTGTCTATTCTTGAGTAATTACAGGCTTATTTCCTACACATAATTTTAAGGACATGTCAACAATTAAAACAAATACTTTCAGTATAGTCTGTGTTAGTAATTGTTATGCTATTTATGAAATACAGGCGTCACATTATATGACAACGTTTCAGACCGTTTTATACCTACAGCTAATCATAGTCTGTTGGATTCTGGAGTGTAGTAAAGTTTTAAATAAAATTATAAAAGATAAATAAATTATTTTAAATAACCGAAGGCCACTGGAAAGAATGGAGCCCAGACTTCTTGGACGGTCTGTTAGTACAATTAACCACACAGCAAGCCATATTATTTGATAATTGTATGAAATAATCCCAAAAAAAAGCATAAACATGGCAGAGATGCCAAGTTCAGCGGTTGGGATTAGCTGAGGTGACGTGACTGCTAACAGACAGCAGACAAACGACAGCAGCGGCAACCCACCTGTCACTCAAGTGGCCACGCCCTTAATTATGCAGAACTTTAAGGCTTCATATAATTTAAACGGATGAGGTATAAAAAAAATTCACCCCCTCACAGTTGTCATGAAGGGCAAAATTAGCTATATAGACCAAAACCACTTCTTGTACCAGGCTGTAAACATTTTTTATTTCTGCTGTAATGTTGGGCATTTTAACATAGGAGGTCTATGGGATTGAATCCCTTTTGGAGCCTGTCTCTAGCGGACAGTCGATAAATTGCAGTTTAAGTCACTTCCGTGTTGGATTCAAGAGAGAGACCACTCACTCGCTTTCTTTCTGTTCTGTCCAAAATTCACTGTCTCGCTCACTCACTTTCTTTTCTGTTTGTTCACTCACTCCCTCTACCCACTCTCTTTCTCTCTCCGGCCATATCTCTCCCCCCTCTTTCCCTCCTTTTTTCTTAATGCAACCTGGTTCCGGAGAGCAGGAACTATCTGACCTATTTTCAGCACAGTGCTTCTCTAGTGTATTCGTTTAGGGCATAATTTGTTGCGGTTGTGTTACTCATGTCTGTGAGTTTGTTTGAGAGTTACTGACCGCGAGGGTGAGAAATGGACAGTGTGATGATATGGTAGAAAAGCATTTAAATTAGAAAGAAACACTCTTTAATAACTTATTTTGTTTCTGTTTAAAATCAGTGAGATTTACCATAGAGAAACTGGTTTCTAATCCCCCCCCCCCGAGAATTAGACACATGATCTCATGTTTCTCATCTAGAGTTTCAAAGCTGATCTAATGTCCAAATTTATCAAGATGCCAGAATTCAATGTATGAATCCAATCATTCTCGTCTAAATGATCCGACTCATGCTACATCCATATTAAAGCTCCATACTCTTGCGCTATCAACAACTGACAGAGTATGTATCATTTGTTTCTGTTTGTATTTCTCCTAAGGAATTTAATGAGAAACATCAGAAACAATGGAGTTAAAAAAAACTTTTCCTTTGGGTCCTATAAGTCGTGACTTGCAGTAGAAATCTCTCAGTATGTCTGAAGTGACTGATGTGTGTTTGTTTTGACTGAAAGAGAGCGACTCTGTTGGTGTGTATGCATATGTCCGTGTTATCTCTCTGCGGCAGTGGCAATGGACGTCCTCTCCAGCATATTTCAGTCTGTTTTGATGTCTTGCTGGGCTCTCTAGCGAGTGCTGCCTGCTGTGGGCCACGCTCAAGCGTAACCACAATGCCACTGCAACCCAGTGTGTGGTTGAGGGGGCGTGGGGCTTCGAAGTCGACTTCCTCCTCCTCAGTCGTCCTGTTGCCATATCTCTCTGTCTTACCCCCTGCTTTCCCACCGTATGCCTATCCCACCTCCCCACACACACAATGTTAATAAATTGTGTTTGCGGTTGTTTTACATGTGATGAGTAATTGATTGCATCAGATCTTTTGCATTCGGCTTCATTTTTGCCAGCCTCCCCTGCTAACTTACAAATAGATAAAACTGAGGCTGCAGGGAATCATGGAAAAGAAATTCAGTGGTCTCATTGACATTTAGTTGGAATTGTTTTTGCTAGCATTATTTTTACCCCCTATCAGCGGAAAAGAGATTCTGCTGGGTCAGCTCAGTTTGTGTTTGTGTTTATTTTTTCAGTTTGTCTGGCTGACCTGCTCACATCACTTTAAGAACCACTACTCTGGATTTCAGAACGGTGGATAAACGGCAGTTTGAGACATGCTTCACTGACAGCTGCTCTGCTGAGGCCAGTTTTGTTTGAGGACTTTGTGCTTGGAGTGGTTTCTTCTAGACAGCGAAGAGATAAAATGGAGACCAAACTGAGACTTTCGCTTAAGTCTCTAGCTTTGCCTGAGGAAAAATAAATGCAATAATCCCACCATTCCTCTTGAGTTTTTCCGCTAGATTTACGTTTTAGGCCACATTCACACGTTTTTGTTTGAAAAGGCTCAGATTTTTCTGTTTATGCCTTAAGTTTTCCACCATGAAAAATAAAGTCTTTAGTACTAATTTGTAAAATGACATTAGCAATGTAATTGCTTCTTGCTGATCACATGATACTGATATATCACCATTGGTCACATGATATATCACCATGATTGCGACATCAGCACAGCAAACAAATGCAACAGATTGATCATAAATGACGGACAAGTCCTGTTTTGGATGTCTTACATGTGACCAATGTAAATCAGTGATAATTTTCACGGGTTTTTGTTTGGACAAAGCTTTCTAAACCATATAAGGCCTAAAGTTGATACTTCAATAAAGAATAACTGTGAACTCCATGACGTCTTTTGAAGAAAAAACACACTGCTGCTTCTTAATATGTGAAATTTAGATATTCATTGCAGGTTTTTGGAGAGTTTTAGGTGTTTTGGCCAAGAGTTTGGCACCACCGGCAGCAAAACATCCAGTCCATACATTATCAACAGTCAAAGAACACGAGGTTCCTGAGTTTTGTAGCAATTCACGAGGCATTTTCTCAGCCTGCTGTCAGGTAGCTATTCGTGCAGACTTTCAAAGCCGGCACTCAGTGCTTAAGGATTTTTTTTTTTTTTTTTTCAGGATAGAGGATGATAAGCACTTCCTTTGGCAGAAAAGGACCCAGTCAAATACAAATCTGAGCAAAACTCAAAACAAGTGCTGACAGCCAGACCACATCCTATACTCCAATCCTATTTTATTCTCCTCTTTTTTTTCTCTGTCTCTTCTGTTTGTCTTAAATTATATTTCTACACAGACCAGTACTATAGTGCTACCAAGGTACAGTTATGGTATTGGATGATAATAATACCATGGTACTTTGAGATATACCATGGTATGTCATGATTATCATATTCATATACCATAGTTTTATTATATAGGACTGACGGTGATCATTTGAATTGATTTTTTTTTATTTGTATTTAGCATTAGATCCGTGGAATTGGGCTACTTTAACACTGTTGGCGCAAGCTGTTTTTTATGTCCATTGGTTAAAGCGACCCCAAATAACATGATATTTAGTCCCTGTAATGTGAATTTTACCAGGGGAACCCCTCCATAAATGTGGATTTTATCCCCCTGAAAAGCGATTATGGCGACACAAGATTGGGCCAGTTTTGAGAAGCAATTGGGCGGGTTTTGTTGTGAAAACCTGGCAACCCTGTTGCACACCAAACATATTACTATTCAACAAATGCTATTTCAGAATATGAGGTAAGAATGTTAATTTAATGAATATGAATGAGAAATGATTTAGAGATAAGAATATTATCAAAGGTTTGAGTCAAAATGTCATTTACCATGTCCAAAAACAACCCATGGTAGTACCAAGGTACATTTTTCTAGCCTTTTCATTCTTCTCTCTCTCTCTTTCCCTCTCTCTCCCACTTTTCAGACACTGCAGTGATCTCTCCACTCTTAGTTCTGGCTCTTAGCACCCTGTGTCTTTTGTGCTGTGCCCTCACTGTTGTCAGAGATAACTCTTAATGCAAGGCCACTGACAACACAGAGGAGAATTTGAAATATCAATATCCATCCTCTTCAGGAGGAATCTCAAGACTGATAGCTCGCAGCAGTGGCCTCAGCTGAGCCCGTCTGTCGGTAAGCGAGATGCACGGCTCATGGCACATAGCTTTGAATCTCTAGTCATTTAGCATGCCAGCTTTAGCCCAAGCCGAGTCCTGTCTGCAGCCCAGTCTTTCAGATGCGCTCAATGACCTTGAGCTGATGCCAGTCGGAGCCAGCAGCACTCCGGTGGCATACAAGCAGAGAGTGGGCAGGAGAGAGAGGGAGAGAGAATTTCCAGACAGTAAATGCAGAATTGCTCACATTCTTCTCCCCCTGTATTAAACGAAAAGACCGTATGAGAAAAGTCATGGAAATTAATTCAGTCCAAAAAGCTGTTCTAAACTGCTTCATATACTTAAGTGTATGCTTATATATATATTTCTCAGTTTTTATTATGTATATGTTTAATACATTTTAGTTTTACCATCTTTCCATGAATTGTATTAGTGATCATAAACTAAAATGTATTAAACGTATACATAATAAAAACTTAGAAATATGTCATTAATAGCCATAAAATAATTAAATTAGCCAGTTTTGTTTAAATTAAGGATTGCAGAAATGAGTACACCCTAGATTTAATTTAACAAATGAATATTTTGAATATGACCCTTCTTAGCACGGAGTGTACAAGTTCATGACAAATTGTCACTTCTGTCCTGTTTAACTCCTGGACGATGAGCTCCCTAAATGCCTTGATCTTTAATGGGAAGTGTTGCTCAACTCGTCTCTACAGAATCCCCCACAGGTGCTCAAGAGTGTTAAGATTGAGTGCAATACATGTCCACACAAGGTTTTTCACCTTGGGAGAATGCATATCTTCATTGTCATGTTGAAAAAATGCCCAACAATGCAGGGAATGAGGAAAGGGTAACATCTTCTGTTTCAAGTTTGTGTATTAAATCACACAGTGGTGTGGGAATTCATGACAGCATTGATAAAGCACAACTCCCTCACATCTTCAGCACTCATACATCCCTATATAAGAGCTTTACTACCACTGAACTTTACTGTGGGAACCAGGCATTTCTCACTGTACTCCTCCTCTAGCAACACCATAACATTTTGGATGCTGTTAGATCCAAAATTATTGATTTGGTCTCATGAGACCAGAGTATTGATTCCCAGAATCTGTATTTTGTAAATATGGGCTTTGTAAATGGCTAACTACAGTAGGTAGTTCCAGTGAGAACAACAACCATGCATGTCATTTCTGCAGGCTGCATCTTACTCTGTGAGATAAACAGTCACTCTTTTCATATCTTTTGCTGGCTCTGAGACTCTCGTTTGGTATTTCTCCTGCTCTTTGTCTAGCAAAAAAAATCCCTCATCACTAAATGAAAGCTTAAAATGAAGGCCTGATCATTTCAGGGGCCTTGTCACAAATCCATTGTTTTGAATTTCTGTGTTACTTTTGCTATATTTTCAGACTTAAAACAATGATTTGGTAATCCTCTCGTACCACTGTCCTCTTTTGAGCTAAGAAATAAGTCTCCTGACAGTTCTCTCCCAAGTGGTTCCATTGTTGTCAGCATTAAATCTGAGAATGATTCAGCAGGCTATATGACACTTTTAATTGTCAAGAAATGACTTCTCTTTAAATGTTTTGGTTCAACATACTTACCTGTTGATCAAACATGGCCTTAAACTTACACCAGAACATTTTTATTTTGTTTTATTTAGTAACTTTTAGGAGGGTGTACACAACAATTTTATCACCTTGATAAAAAAATCTTATTTTCCTGAATAATTTTGACATGCTGGTAATTGATTAAGCAGACTTGCTGGAACAAAAGATCCTGAGTAAGTAACTGAGTAATTGCTGAATTTCAGAAGTTTCAGAGGGGGTGTACTCATTTATGCTGTGCACTAATATACAGTGGGAAAGTATTCAGACCCCCTTAAATTTTTCACTCTTTGTTATATTGCAGCCATTTGCTAAAATCATTTAAGTTATTTTTTTTTTCCTCATTAATGTACACACAGCACCCTATATTGACAGAAAAACACAGAATTGTTGACATTTTTGCAGATTTATTAAAAAAGAAAAACTGAAATATCACATGGTCCTAAGTATTCAGACCCTTTGCTGTGACACTCATATATTTAACTCAGGTGCTGTCTATTTCTTCTGATCATCCTTGAGATGGTTCTACACCTTCATTTGAGTCCAGCTGTGTTTGATTATACTGATTGGACTTGATTAGGAAACCCACACACCTGTCTATATAAGACCTTACAGCTCACAGTGCATGTCAGAGCAAATGAGAATCATGAGGTCAAAGGAACTGCCTGAAGAGCTCAGAGACAGAATTGTGGCAAGGCACAGATCTGGCCGAGGTTACAAAAAAATTTCTGCTGCACTTAAGGTTCCTAAGAGCACAGTGGCCTCCATAATCCTTAAATGGAAGACGTTTGGGACTACCATAACCCTTCCTAGAGCTGGCCGTCTGGCCAAACTGAGCTATCGGGGGAGAAGAGCCTTGGTGAGAGAGGTAAAGAAGAACCCAAAGATCACTGTGGCTGAGCTCCAGAGATGCAGTCGGGAGATGGGAGAAAGTTGTAGAAAGTCAACCATCACTGCAGCCCTCCACCAGTCGGGGCTTTATGGCAGAGTGGCCCGACGGAAGCCTCTCCTCAGTGCAAGACACATGAAAAACACCTGAAGGTCTCAACAAGATGTTGAGAAATAAGATTCTCTGGTCTGATGAGACCAAGATAGAACTTTTTGGCCTTAATTCTAAGCGGTATGTGTGGAGAAAACCAGGCACTGCTCATCACCTGTCCAATACAGTCCTAACAGTGAAGCATGGTGGTGGCAGCATCATGCTGTGGGGGTGTTTTTCAGCTGCAGGGACAGGACGACTGGTTGCAATCGAGGGAAAGATGAATGCGGCCAAGTACAGGGATATCCTGGATGAAAACCTTCTCCAGAGTGCTCAGGACCTCAGACTGGGCCGAAGGTTTACCTTCCAACAAGACAATGACCCTAAGCACACAGCTAAAATAACGAAGGACTGGCTTCACAACAACTCCGTGACTGTTCTTGAATGGCCCAGCCAGAGCCCTGACTTAAACCCAATTGAGCATCTCTGGAGAGACCTAAAAATGGCTGTCCACCAACGTTTACCATCCAACCTGACAGAACTGGAGAGGATCTGCAAGGAGGAATGGCAGGATCCTCAAATCCAGGTGTGAAAAACTTGTTGCATCTTTCCCAAAAAGACTCATGGCTGTATTAGATCAAAAGGGTGCTTCTACTAAATGCTGAGCAAAGGATCTGAATACTTAGGACCATGTGATATTTCAGTTTTTCTTTTTTAATAAATCTGCAAAAATGTCAACAATTCTGTGTTTTTCTGTCAGTATGGGGTGCTGTGTGTACATTAATGAGGAAAAAAATGAACTTAAATGATTTTAGCAAATGGCTGCAATATAACAAAGAGTGAAAAATTTAAGGGGGTCTGAATACTTTCCATACCCACTGTGTGTGTGTGTGTGTGTGTGTATAATATTATATACATATATATATGTATGTGTATACAGGTGCTGGTCATATAATTAGAATATCATCAAAAAGTTGATTTATTTCACTAATTCCATTCAAAAAGTGAAACTTGTATATTATATTCATTCATTACACACAGACTGATATATTTCAAATGTTTATTTCTTTTCATTTTGATGATTATAACTGACAACTAAGGAAAATCCCAAATTCATTATCTCAGAAAATTAGAATATTGTGAAAAGGTTCAATATTGAACACACCTGGTGCCACACTCTAATCAGCTAATTAACTCAAAACACCTGCAAAGGCCTTTAAATGGTCTCTCAGCCTAGTTCTGTAGGCTACACAATCATGGGGAAGACTGCTGACTTGACAGTTGTCCAAAAGACGACCATTGACACCTTGCACAAGGAGGGCAAGACACAAAAGGTCATTGCAAAAAAGGCTGGCTGTTCACAGAGCTCTGTGTCCAAGCACATTAATAGAGAGGCGAAGGGAAGGAAAAGATGTGGTAGAAAAAAGTGTACAAGCAATAGGGATAACCGCACCCTGGAGAGGATTGTGAAACAAAACCCATTCAAAAATGTGAGGGAGATTCACAAAGAGTGGACTGCAGCTGGAGTCAGTGCTTCAAGAACCACTACACACAGACGGATGCAAGACATGGGTTCGCATTCCTTGTGTCAAGCCACTCTTGAACAACATACAGCGTCAGAAGCGCCTCGCCTGGGCTAAAGACAAAAAGGACTGGACTGCTGCTGAGTGGTCCAAAGTTATGTTCTCTGATGAAAGTAAATTTTGCATTTCCTTTGGAAATCAGGGTCCCAGAGTCTGGAGGAAGAGAGGAGGGGCACACAATCCACATTGCTTGAGGTCCAGTGTAAAGTTTCCACAGTCAGTGATGGTTTGGGGTGCCATGTCATCTACTGGTGTTGGTCCACTGTCTTTTCTGAGGTCCAAGGTCAACGCAGCCGTATACCAGGAAGTTTTAGAGCACTTCATGCTTCCTCCTACTGTCCAACTTTATGGAGATGCAGATTTCATGTTCCAACAGGACTTGGCACCTGCACACAGTGCCAAAGCTACCAGTGACTGGTTTAAGGACCATGGTATCCCTGTTCTTAATTGGCCAGCAAACTCGCCTGACCTTAACCCCATAGAAAATCTGTGGGGTATTGTGAAGAGGAAGATGCGATATGCCAGACCCAACAATGCAGAAGAGCTGAAGGCCACTATCAGAGCAACCTGGGCTCTTATAACACCTGAGCAGTGCCACAGACTGATCGACTCCATGCCACGCCGCATTGCTGCAGTAATTCAGGCAAAAGGAGCCCCAACTAAGTCTTGAGTGCTGTACATGTTCATACTTTTCATGTTCATACTTTTCAGTTGGCCAAGATTTCTAAAAATCCTTTCTTTGTATTGGTCTTAAGTAATATTCTAATTTTCTGAGATACTGAATTTGGAATTTTCCTTAGTTGTCAGTTATAATCATCAAAATTAAAAGAAATAAACATTTGAAATATATCAGTCTGTGTGTAATGAATGAATACAATATACCAGTTTCACTTTTTGAATGGAATTAGTGAAATAAATCAACTTTTTGATGATATTCTAATTATATGACCAGCACCTGTATGTGTGTATATATATATATATATATATATATATATATATATATGTATATATGTATATGTATGTGTGTGTGTGTGTGTATAGTGTAAATGCAGATATTGGATATGGTTCACTTTTAAAAGATGTAAGCTGGCCGTCAAACAAATATAGTCAGATATTGTCAAAAAATTGGAATTGAGCATCAAGACCTGCAGTGTAAATGTAGCCAAATTGACCACAAGTGACAGTAAAGACATTTATAATGTTATAAAGATTTCTATTTCAAATAAATGCTTGATGAGAGACACAAATTAATTGGTGCTCAATGTTCTTGATGTTTCTTTAGCAGCAAATCAGCATATTGGAATGATTTCTGAAGGATCATGTGACACTGAAGACTGGAGTAATGATGCTGAAAATTCAGCTTTGATTACAGGAATAAATTTACATTTTAAAATATATTAGAAGAGAAATCAGATATTTTAAATTGCAACATGATTTTTTTTTTTTTTTTTTTTTTTTTTTTTTGGTCAAATAAATTTGGCTGGTGAGCATTAGACTTCAAAAGCATTAAATTACAGACCAGAACTGTCATGTATATTATGAATATATAAAAATACATTAAATATATAAAAATATGAATATCAAATTGGATTTTAAATCATTTTATAAATATATCATATTTTTTTAATATATTTATGGATTGCAGTTTAATTTTGGATTGCAGTTGAATGACTGTAAAGGTCTTGGAAATTGATCAAAAGGTGTGGGAATCACAGGTTGCTGTCACCTGACTTTGCAATTACTTTGCTGCTTTTGTGGCAAGATTTACAATAAACTATAAACAAGACCCCATTCCATGAAAAAATACCAGCAAAATTGGATTCAATAAAAGCTTCAGATCTAGGAGTCAATAAACAATAGTACAGTCTTTAATAATGGAGTGAGTCAGAAACCCAGGCGGAATAACCCAGTGCGATGTTCCTGTTCAACCAACGCTCAGACTCCTTTCAGAAGTGCGTTCATTTTTTGTTATCACCCAGCCTGAGGAGGATGATTCATATTCTTTGAAATGCCACCGCTGCCAATTCCTCCACAACCTCAGGCGTTCACTGGCCTGCTTCATTGTTTGTTTCTCAATATTACACGCTCATGTTGTCAATAATAAACGCTGACAATTACTCTCCTCTAACAAATTTCTTGCATGTCTTGAAGTCTTCAAACATCTCAGATTTATTCATGTCACTGCTCGTTAGCTGGTCACGTAGGTTGAATACAGACAGAACAGGTCTAATATTCAAAATCTGACCTGGTAACTTGTAGAGCTGTATGATTGATTGTTGAAAGATTGCAGTTTCGATTCAAACATCCTAAATTACTACGATTCATGTCTGTCTATTGACAAGTTCGATCACAGTGAACATTGAATTCTGTGTCTGCGCTGCCTCTGAGCCAGAGAGAGCAGTTGTCATGTATAGGTATGAAACAGCTTTACAAACTGTCTTTTCAACCATATAAACACTCAGAGGTGGCCTTTGCAATTTGGAAGCCTGTTTCAAAGAAGTCGGAGGCCCCCCAATGAGAAAAAAGAGAGACAAAACATTGTTAAATATAACAGAGATAATAAAGTAATTGCAGTCGCATTGCATACAGTGTTCTCATATTTCACTCTTAATAGTCTATAAATGCGTTCTCTGTTCTCTTTAACCAGAACAATTGTTACAGTCACTACTGAAAACAAAAACAGCATTTAATCTTCGTCACTCTCTCAGCCACAAAACTGAAATGATACTAAACCCAGCAGAAGGTGGCGGCAAATCATTGTCTTAACTAGTGAGTCATTGAATCATTCAGTCAAACAACTCGTTCAAAACGGCTGATTCATTCAGGGACAAAGCAAGTGAGTCGTTGAGTCATTCTAGAATGATTCATTCAAAAACGTGGATTCATTCAGGACGAAACTAAAATTGCAATGGCTCCACTGTTTGGAACTATTTTTGTTTCCAAAATGGAGGAAAACTTGATAAAATTGTCTAAAATGTAATTCACCTAATATTTATATTTTTAATACTTATCGAACTGTTGTAGAAAATCAATACTACATTTGCAGACATACTCATATTTGGGAAAACGGCACATTTGCTTGTGTTGTATTGCTTATAAACATTTAAAACAGTAAAGTATACAGAGACATTTTTGCATCGTATATGACGTAAGCGTGCTCTGGCCTGGCACGTTAAGGGCAATGTGAGTGCAGGCCATCGGGGGAGTGGGGACAATCGCGCTCGGGCTCGGTTCAAGGCAACCGTGCCTACACCCTGAATCATCCATTCATTCATCTTTCAAACTGATTTAAAAAAAATCAAAACAAATTTATTATATATTTTTTAAATAGACTGCAGGAATTGTGTCAGATAAATTACTTATTTTGTTTAGTTGTCTATTCAAAATCATGAGAAAATTGTGATCTCCATTTTAAACCAGACAAAAAAAATTATGATACTCAATTTCTCTATATTGTGCAGCTCTAATTGTGCAACTAACCAACTCAAGAATGAATGATGCATGACATGTACCAGCTTGGTGTAAAATTAGCAGGTTAAACTGTTCTACAACTGTGTTTACAAGGCACCAAGTTATGAAATATTCTTATTCAACAGCATAACATGGCATAATGCAATAGAAATGTTTTGCACATTGTTGTTTACGAGCTTAGCGGCCGCTGTATGTTTTTAAAGATCTGTATCAATTTGTCCCTGCATTCCTCACTTAAACATGGAAAGAAGTGCGTGTATGGAAACAGCTTCCTTATTCTTTAAAGCTTACACTTATTAAGTTATAAATTCTCATATGCTGCATTGATAGGATGGGGTCTGATGATGTGTCGGCGGAGCTCATCACTCACAGGTAGTGCATAAAACGGTGAGCGATGTACCTCGCCGAGTCTTCGCGGACACAATTATGTCGTGCGCTAGAATATACTGCTTTGATTTGGAGTGTAATGTTTGAATAATAGTCACTGGATATTTCATAACTTCATTCAAGGCCTTATTCCTAGTGCTTTTATGTGTCTCACTCCTTTTCTCATAAGATTGTAGATCTTCAGGTTCCTCTCTCTCGTATGCAGTGGTGAAGAGAGTTGCCTTACAATTCACAGACATCCCAGGTGCTTTTAAACTGTTAGCCACTGTCACTTATTACTCCAATTATCTGTCCACAAAGGAAACGCATGCATCACACCGGCCGTGCGGCGCACCGCAGTGGGCTTAAGTTGTGGTCCGCCATTTAGGCGTAATTGGACACGAACTGGTCTCTGTCTTATGCCGTAATCTACCGCGGCCCCACTGCCCTTGTTAGTGCTTTTTTTTCTTAAACGGATATGCTTTCTAAAATGTCATTACCCTTGTGCGTGTGTGTGTGGTTGTGTGTGTATTTATTTAATAACTGTTTTGAAGAATTGCCAAAAGGGCTTCCTAGAAAATGAGACCTGATGGTTCCTAAATCTCCATCTGTTTATATTGCGCTCTCCCTCTGGGCATCTAGAGGCTGATGGACCCGGAGCACGGCAAGCGGTAATGGCCCAAAGCTGCAGCCCAGCAGCCGACCCCGACACTATAAAAAAAAAAAACAGGCGGGCCAATATAAGAAACACGTATTGATTTGTAAGTCTCTCTCCGCACTGATCCCAGAGCTCAGCATTTCGTTGGGAATCCCACTGCTTCTTTTAATGAACTTTTAAGTGGTAGCTCATCCAAACCTGTTTATTATTCTTTCTTGTGAAGAAAACTTAATTAATGCGACGGCAGTAACACTTTCTTCCTAAGTTGAATACGGAAGGTGGTCTGGCAGAAGCTAGATATATTACTTCATAACTTGTTAAATATGGAGATTTTTCTTACACAAACAAATCGCTTTGCTTCAGAAGGACTTTATTAACCCCCCGGAGCTGTGTGGAGTATGTTTTGCTTTGGATGGATGCACTTTCTTCAGCTCATACTCGTTGGTATCGCTCACCGCCATTATAAAGCTCGGATATTTAATAATATAACTCCGATTGTGTTCATCAGAAAGAAGGAAGTCATATACACCTAGGCTAATTTTCATTTGAAAGTGAACTAATCCTTTAAGTATACAAGTTTAGTATACCAAAAATACAATTGCAAGGTATTTTTATTAAGTACATAAGATGTAAATATATTTGTAGTATACTTAGCATGAAATAAATGTATTTCAAATACATTGTAGTTTATTGGGTATTCACTGAAAATGAAATATAGCTCTCAAAAACATGCTTTTGCACCAATCTTGAATTACTCATAAGATACTCTGGCAAGGGATTTCGATTGGGATTTTCAGCTAATAACATTTTGGTCTGTTTCTCACACAGCACTATTGTGTGACTTCAGGAGAAATATTTTTTATTATTTATAATATTTGAGTCTGTCACCATTCACTTTCATTGTTTGACAAAGAAAATCTCTGTATGAATGTAGGAAAAATGAAAGTTTTGAATGACTTTGATTGACTAAGTGATGGTAGAACTATTATTTTTGGGTGAACTATCCCTTTAAACTTAAAGCATTGCATTAGCTGCGGCTGGTCTCAGATCAGTGAAACTAGAACATTACTCTCTTATCAGTCATTCAGAAATGGTACAAAAGCATGCTTTTGAGAACTTCATGCAAAATAGTCATCAAGATTTGAACCTTTCTGAATAAGTTGGCCTTTTAGACAAACACAAATCACAACCAGTATTCCTCCTATCCAGTGTATTGTTCTTTCCCCATAAGGTGTCAACATTAAGTGCACTTGTGTCAGATTTTAGGTTAAGTACTTGTTCATGAGAGGCACAACTGCACTTATGCCACACCGCATCAGGATTTATACCTCCACTGCCTCTTGATAAAAGGGGGTCATCCACTTCATAAAATACGACCAAATCCCTCGGTAAAACAGCGTTCTGTAGTCAGGCAGTCTGCTGCAATACTAGTGAGATTGGTTAATTGAGTCTGTGACTGTCCTGTCATGCTTCAGGATAAACACAATGTCATTACAGGGTTGTACAATTACGATAAGAATCATAACTCGCACCGTTTTAGCTTTTGTTTCTTTTTGAGTTTCAGATTAATTTTCAGCACTCATTTTTTTAAAAGAAACATAAAACACATTTGTGGATCAGACCGTTTAAAACTCATGTTGTTACTGGTGTGTGTGTGTGTGTGTGTATGTATATATAGCAGACCTAAATTAAATGTTGTCAACATTTTCATTATTAGATACTTGCAGTTGTTTTTTTTGATTAATTGTGCAGCCCTATTGTGTCAATGTCTCTGTCTCCGGTTCGACGGGAGTTTAAAGCTCTTCGCTCTTCTTACCTGATTATCCTTTTGGTTCTTTTTCTACAGTATATTTTAGTTCTGCTGTATTGATTGTCCGTTTAATTGGAGGCTGTGGCCACTTCATTGGTAATGAGTCAGAAACTGTTTATTGAAGGAAGCGTTTATTGATCAGAAACATTCATTGATGTAAATTATGGCCACAAGCGACGCTTTAAATGGCCCATTTAAATAGAGCGCTGGTGAATTCTCCGAGGCAGGCCGCGAGCTGTGGATGTGATTGTGTTTTTGCCTGTTTGGCCAGGGATGCAGGCAGAAATGAGTTTACCGCAGTGTTATCAGTCAGAGCCCACATCCGTCAGCGCCTGCCAACATTCTGCCAACTCCTCCGAGTCTAGACCGACCCGATCCCCTCCAAGACCCCGGAATATCACATCCATGACCCTTTCACTTTGTACATTTCTCTCCTGCAGCTCACAATGCCTTCCTTTTTTTTTAAGCTCTGTTCCAAAAGCTAGTGAGCTGTCTTGCTGTCTCTCTCCTACTGTCTATGTTGGCAACAGTGTTATTTTAATATTATTTATATACTATTATATTTTTTGAATGTTGTTTTTTTTTAAAAAAAATGTTAAATATATTTTCAGTTTTCATTGAGTTCAAGTCTGTTATTCTACAGTATGTACTTTTTAAAAAAAAAAAAAAAAAAAATTTTTGTAAATATTACCATTTAACTTGAATTTATTTGTACGTCAGCTTTAGTTTAGTACTTTAAATTCAACTTGTTTTTCATTTAGTCTACACTACTGTTCAATGACAAAGCATTACTCCAGACTTCAGTGTCACATGATCCTTCAGAAATCATTCTAAAGGCCCGTTCAAACCAAGGACGATAAAATAAAGATGTATTTCTGAAAGTCGTATATTTATTTTAAATATAAAAGAACAGCAGAGTCCACAACACAACTATAACGATAACGGCACAGAGAAACAATCACAACAATCGTTGGAATCAATTTCAGAACAATTTTTTTTCTCCAGCTGATGAATGATAAAAAACATTAGCCGGGTTTCCATTACAGATTTGTGCAAAACTTTTGCAATATTTTCTAAATGTCGATTAAAAAACTATTGCAAAATGACGCTGTTTCCATTAACTGATGTTATGCTACTAAAATGTCATTTTTTTCCTCTTGCGATAAGTCATTTCAGAAATCATGCCATGGATGTTGGTAGGTTGAAGTATATCTCAGCCAATGCACTAGCCATTATTTTTAATCAAAGGAGACCTAGACGTGTTATCCATGCATTAATGGCAAGGAAAGCACCTTATATTTAGGAGCGGCCACGTATGAGGTGTTTCTGGGTGTTTCTTCATCCTATTTGCTTCGAGGTCTTGATAAATTGTTGCATTTTGTTGTTGTTTAGAATCCAGTATTCCTGTAATTCTGTTGTTTTTTTTACAAGTTTAATAAAGAACTCTGTCTCATCTTTTGTCGAAATATACCATGCCATCTTTAAAGAATGATCATGTGACTTTTACGTATGCCAGGTGACCTGTAAATGTGGAAAAATATTGCAAAATATTCCTTTTTTAAATTGCCTGAAAAACCACCTAATGCGAGCTTAAACTTTTTTTTTTTTGTGATATATGGGAGTTTTTTGCGAAATTGACGTATTTCCATTGGGCGTATTTTCAATTCGCAATTTCAGTTTGTGCAACTTGAAGTGAAACGCAGCTACAGACAGCCAATCAGAATCCATTCTGCTTTAAGAGCTTGAGCATTTAAAGCGGCAGATGACAAAACTGCAGTGTGCGCTTATAATGAACAGAAAAATATCATGCCCTGGTGTGGATGCTAATATAGTTGTAATATTTGTTGTAGTTATCTTTATAGTTCTTGGTAATATGCTGATTTGGTGTGCAAGAAAAGTTGTAAACTAAAAAACAAAAAATGTTGCTTATTATTGTTGTGGTAACAGTGGTACCGTTTTTTTTTTTTTTTTTTTTTTTCCCAGGATTCGTTCATGAGAACGGCATTTATTTGAAACAGGAATGTTTGTAAAAAGTCTTTACTGTCACTTTTGTTTGTAGCAATAGCCAACAATACGATGGGTCAAAATGATCGATTTTTCTTTTATGCCAAAAATCATTAGGATATTAAGTGAAGATCATGTTCCATGAAGATATTTTGTAAATTTCATACCGTAAATATATCAAACATTTATTTTTGTGAGTAGATATGCATTGCTAAGGACTTAATTTGGACAACTTTAAAGGCAATTTTCTCAATATTTAGATTTTTTTTTTTTTTTTTGCCCCCTCAAATTCTATATTTTCAAATAGTTGTATCTTGGCCAAATATTGTCCTAACAAACCATACATCAATGGAAAGCTTATTTATTCAGCTTATAAAGTTATTTAGTCTTTGTCACTGGGATTGCCGTCTCTGTGAAATGCGATGTTGCCTTAGGTTAGCTTTCCTGTAGCTCAGTGGTTAGAGCATGGCACTAGCAATGCCAAGGACGTGGGTTCGATCCCAGGGATTGCACATACTCAGATAAAAATGTATAGTATAATGCAATGTAAGTCGCTTTGGATAAAAGCGTCTGCCAAATGCGTAAATGTAAAGGTTATAACGAGGCAGCATAATTAAGTACCCACTTTTTGAATGGCTACAATGGCTTGAAACTCCGCCTCCTTAGGCATCTTGGTAGGTTTTGGAACAGAGCATTTGTCTCTCTCTCTTAGTCACTGTTTTACGTCTTTTCTCGTGTTGTAAAGACAGAAGAAGAAAATGGGGGGGAAAAAGCTAAGGATAAAAGAGAAGCACAATTGGGTTGTGTTGATGCTGCTCTTTGTTCCTTGGTGTGCAGTTTGCTCTGGAGCGATTCATCATGATTATCTTGTCGTAGGCAGGTAATGTCACAGGCTGGACCGGGGCTATTTATGGAGCCGCTGCTGCAGCCGGTGCCCTGTGCTTGGCAGCAGCCATCCCTCTCCAGGCCAGGCACACATTCCGCATGGTGACAGCTTCAGGACAGAGGGATCGAGGGATGGATCAAAGAGAGGGAGAGACACATAGATAGATGGAGAGAGATGGATGCAGAATGAGATGGTTCTACCTGCAGGTGACGGTTACAGTTAAATGACCACATGATGCAAACAATGTCCCTGAAAATGAGTCCTGCCGGTGGAACAAGCAGCCCAGCGGAAACGTCAGCCCGCTGGGGACAAACTGAACCGGAGGAAGACAACTCATTCAATCACTGCTATCAGAAAGCTCTTGGGTTTGGCTATACACAGGGCTATGTTTGTAAATGAATTATGGATGTACTGTATGTTATACATGGGGTGGTTGTAGTTTTGAAAATTCACTTATTTTTTAGTTCTAATTAGAACACTGATAGACAGATTTATTTATTTATTTATTGTTTCAGTATTTTATCTTCAAAGTTCAAGCTCAAGTTTCATTCATCAGCTTCAAACAATACTGCAAGTCTTGCTGACAGTAACAAGCTTTGAAGCACAATATTCCGTATCAGTTATCATAATTAAATTCATTGGTTGTCATAATTTATTTTTTAATTTGGATAATTAATTGTTCATACTCAGTGCCCCTATTTTTTACATTTAAATTACATTAGATGTCATTTAACGCTCAATTAAAGTTTAATTTTCAAATACATTTAACATTTTACATCACTGTTAAAAAATATCAAATCTAATTATATAGTCTTTAAAATGAAAATCTAGTTTTTATACCATTCAGTTAGATAAATGCACTTGTAGCATTTAAATTTATTTCTTTTTCTTTTGACTTTTAATTTTAGATAATATACTGTATAGAGACAATCGATCGTTATTAGCCATAATATGAAAATCATTTTTGTAAATATTAATATTAATTAATTTCCCATTCCTGTCAGGACCAAAGGCTACAATAGATTTTTTTACGATAGATAACTTCGATACGATACCATACTGATATTTTTAATTATGATCTCATTTTTTTTTTTGATAATTTGGGTCATATTGCTGCAACAGCTTTCACACAGCACAGGGAGGCTTTATTTGAAAACGAACTAAATTTACAAAAAAAAAAAAGTAAACATTCAGTAATAAAATGAGAACAAACAAATTGTAAACAATAGCAGAAATAAATAGATTTGAATAAAGAGACAAATAAAATAATCTTTTTATAATTTTTTTTAGGTGGGTCTAATAGTTGGCTAGTATTTAGATAAGTAACAAGAAATTAAAGTAATTAAATGTAAAAATAACACTGGATAGACTTCATTGTAAATACAGATTAATGCTTACAATTAAATTTTCAAGAGCAGGGAGTGATTCTTTTTGTCGTTTATTTTGCAGCAGGTTTATTAGGCTGCTGTCACTTTAAGAGTGTAAGCGCGGATCCAGTGTACGGTTATACAACATGTTTCTGTTTTTCTCAACTATTTATGTTTCCAAACTGACTGTGTTTACCTGAATACTCAGCAAGATGGCATGAAACGGAAGTTGCGATTGTCTTTGTGATGTCTATCCAAGTGAAACGGCATTTAATATGAGAGGGCAGGAAATGATTTCGTCCTTCGGGAATTTATTGGATCGTTGGAAGTTGGGCGTTGCTAACAAAATGGAGGTAGATCTGAATGCCAGTTTGCAGTCAGTTGTGGGGGTTTTCTCTTAACCGGACTCACCTCCAGCACCCTCACATTAAGACCTTTTATTTATTGAGGATGATGACGACGAGGACGATTAACAGAACTAAATAGCGAGAGCACGTGAGAGAGAGAGAGACTGACTGACTGACTGACTGAGCGCATCCTCCATCAAGGATAAGTCATTCATAAAAAATTAGTTTGCAATGTCCAAAGAGTAATATTGTAGTAATATCCCAATATTCTTTCAATGTTTAAGGGTACTGCAAACCCCAATGACTGGCATCAGGGCTGATTAATGCATTGATCTCTATAAAGGTACAGTATTCCCCCATTTACCCAGCAACAACGTTTATCCCTGCGCTCAAACTGTCAAATACACACAACATTGTCTAAATGTCCATCTTTGGGAGTATTAAGGTAAATGCAGTCAGTTTGGGAACGTAAATAGTTGAGAAAGACAGAAACATGTTGTGTAACCATACATTGGATCCGTGCTTACGCTCTTAAAGTGACAGCAGCCTAATAAACCTGCTGCTGTCATGTTAATCAGCACTGGATCTGCTGGCAGTTCCAGATAGCTCCGCCCTCGAGTCATTGCATGTGACAGGAAGAGACGAGTCATTTGAGGGGGAGGGGAGGTTAACGTTTTTGATTAAAGATTACGAGAGTACATTAATTAAAAAAAAATAATGAAGTGCACGGATAAATTATCTATAATAAATACTACAATACTACATACAAAAATAAGAATTATTGGTAACACTTCTTTTAACTAGTTGCTTTTTAGCATGCATATTACTAGAATATTGGCTATTTATTAGTAATTATTAAGCACATATTAATGCCTTATTCTGCATGACCTTATTCTACATTCCTACCCAATACCTAAACTTAACAACTACCTTACTAACTATTAATAAGCAGTAAATTAGGAGTTTATTGAGGGGAAAAGTCATAGTTAATAGTTTGTGTTCCCTATAATAAAGTGTTACCAAATTATCAGTTTTGATTTCATTGTGACTTTTTAAGCGCAATATGCCACGAAAAACAACTCAATTTGGTACTTGCGAGCTGTTTGAGAGGCGGCTTTATGTGCGCGACTCTTGACACTTGTATTGATCAGTGATATATGCTTTTGGTGTGAGCTTGAAACCTGCAAATGACAAATTATGCACTTCAATCGGAGCGAATGAGACGGATGGATGGATGGATAGATAGATTTTTTTTTTTTTAGACAATATATAGTGGTGAGCATTCTTAATATCGACCATTTATCGCTATTAGCCATAATATGAAAATTGTTTTTGGCTTGTCAAAATTTTATCATTGCTGCATCCCTACATTAAATGTATCTAACAAAAAAAATTTATCTTTAACAAAACTAGCACTTAAGTGGGTTTTATTGTTGATGTACATTTGTTGATGATTGCTTGAATTGAAGCAGGTTTGTGGAGTGCTTTCTTGGAATGTCGTGATTTGGACTTTTTTTGTGTGCGTTTTCCATTTCTTTATGTAAGGTGTGCAGAAGAATGTGGAATGCCTTTGAAAGTTTGATGAAGGTCTGGGTGCCCAAGTGTGCCCTGGATAAAACCTGCCCAGAATGCTGAATATTGCATACAAGATCCTTTTTAAAAGCACAAATCCAGCTAGTCATTAACCAGAGAGGCAAAACAGGGCAGAGCCGGGCCAAGGATGATGCTTCGGGCCTTTAGTGCGCATATACGTGTGCGTCTGCACATAAAAGAAAGAGACCGCGAGACAGAGATTGTGTTTCCACATGAATTTGTGAGAGTGTGGTGTGAGTGTGCATTAATATACTTTCTTTGTCTCTCCATATTTTCCATGTTTGTGCTGCATGGTCCATCATCCTCTGTGATTTTTGTACCTTTTTGATGATGTGCTTTTAAATTTGTAGACTGTTTCTACATGTCTGGCCCTCCAAGGGAAGGAACGTTGTCTTATAAATATGGATTGTGTCGGCTGGCGTGTTTTCCCCACCTCAGATTCCTGCTCTGATAGTGTAACATATGACCACTTGAAAACCGTACGCCTGCTATAAATCTATCCTAGCCTTTGGCCCTGACAGGAACGGGAAATTAATTAATATTAATATTTATGGCAGAGTGACAGTTACTTCCTCCCGGCGAGAATTTCGGATCCGCTCCTCGGCGGCTCGTGAACGAATCCCGAGCGATAGTGACCGCTGTTCATTTGTCTCTGCCCGGGATTCTTTGCTCCGTCAGGGAAAGTACTTAGCAAACAGAGCAGGACATCATTATGGTGTGGTCCGTGTTTCAACCCCCCTCCTCCTCCCAATCTGTTTTGGCAGCTCCCTGCAACTGGACTGGAGCTGATCTGTGAATGTGTTTATCTCCGCTTGACCCTGCCTCTCCAGAAGATATTTGTCCTACGCCGCTCACACCTTCCCTTGACCTTGGCTGCCGCGACCGTTAATTACGTAGCCCGTGCCGCAATCAACTTTCGCATCAGCACTTAAACAAAGGACACACGCATACCGAGATAAACAGAGCCGTTCGCTTCGCTCTCCTCGCTGGGTCAAATGCCCATTTAAAACATCTGAAGCAGCTCATTACCTACAAAGTGCTGTTTTGGGTGGGCATAGATACTCACCACTTAACCCATTATGAATTGTTTTCAAATTATCCAACCATTTATTATGTTGCCAAGCAGCCTGTGAAGACAACTACATCATATTAAACCGTTCCTGGTGTTGTTCTGGCAATAATTTGCTTTGATTATGTGCAATTAGCAGATGTTTTGTATCCAAATTGCTTGTACTACTGTATGATTGTGTACCATACTATGTGATGGTATACCATTTTGCAGTGTCATTTAGAGATATATTTGTACAGCTAATAATCTGCTTATATCTGTTATTTTCAAGGGTTGTGAATGTGGCTTATCCAATCAGATTTAAGAATTAGAACTGTCCTTTTTTTTATCATGTTAATGTAACTCTTAAGTATTTTTTTTCTCTAACCCGAGTGTTTCATAATATTTTAAGCAGTAATATCAGGCTTGTTCTGTTGTTATCAATAGTTTAATGATCTTACTAAGATTATTTTGATAATTAAGTTGTAAATATTACAGATTATTGTAGTAAATTTGACAAAAATACTATTTCAGGCTTTCTGCCTCAATTTCACATTTAATTTAATGTGTTTCTTAGAAATTGTTTGTAAATTTTATAAATAATTAGTTAAAATTTTCAAAATATATATTTTTTTCAGTGTACCGGTTGTAATATATTTATATTTATACAGTGGTGTTTGAAAGTTTGTGAACCCCTTGCAGAATCTGCAAAATGGTAATAAATTTAACAAAATAAGAGGGATCATACAAAATGCATGTTATTTTTTGTTTAGTACTGTCCTGAATAAGATATTTTACATAAATGATGTTTACATATAGTCCATAAGACAAAAAAATAGTCCCTCAGTTGTCCTCAGTGTGAAAAGATGGACCTCAAAATCATACAGTCATTGTTGGAAAAGGTTCAAATATGCAGAAGATGTGGGGAAATTAAATAATTTGACAAACAAGGGACTCATGAACAACCATCACAGTCGTAGATCATCCAGGTGACCACACATAGTATAAGAATCAAGGGTATGTAAACTTTTGAACAGGGTCATTTTTATAAATGCTGCTTTTATTTTGTCTTGTGGACCAAATGTAAACATCTGTTATGTGAAATATCTTATTCAGGACAGTACTAAATAAAAAAATAACATGCATTTTGTATGATCTCTCTTATTTTGTTAAAAATAATTAACATTTTGCAGATTCTGCAAGGGGTTTACAAACTTTCAAGTAGCACTGTACATATATATATATATATATATATATATATATATATATACCATTACTCATATCATATATAAGATTTGTCATTCTGCCAGCACTACAGTACCCTTATGACAGACAATCCCTGTGGAACGAACTAGGTTAAGTGCCTTGCTCAAGGGCACCATGGTGGTAGATTCATGGATCAGCATGTCTGGCCTTTGAACCAACAACCTTTAGATTACCACAGTGCAGATGTATTACATCACCACTATTAGTATCATAACTTTTAGTTTTTAAGCAAGGGTTAAATTGTGTTCCATAATGACATTGTGACATGTTCAATTCAAAACGTAAAAAAAAAATTGGCTGTTTGTTTTGGTGCAGTCGACACATTCAGTGTCCATTTAGTGGGTTTCTCAATCAAATAATTATTTAAATTATATGCATACATAAGCATTATGCTTCCCTCTATGCTTCCGGACTATGTTAGAAGCATCATACTTTTTTTTTTCTTTTTCTTTTTTTTTTTTCTCCCCACTGTTCTCTGTTCCCCTGCACACAGCAGATGATCGCTTCACCTCTCTCTGGCCTATCCTCCGTTCCAGGTAAATTGCTAAATAAAATGCAAAATGGCTGATATAAATCCTGATAAGCAGTAAAAAATTTGGTAACACTTCAGTATGGGAAACAATTGTCACTTTTAACTAGTTGCCTATTAGCCTGGATATTGGCTGCTTATTACTACTTATAAAGCACATATTAATGCCTTATTCTGCATGACAATATTCTACATCCCTTAATCCTACCCAAAACCTACACTTAACAACTACCTTACTAACTATTAATAAGCAGTAATTAGGAGTTTATTGAGGGAAAAGTCATAGTTAAGGGATTAGTTCACTTCCTGATAATTTACTCACCTCCATGTCATCCAAGATGTTCAAGTCTTTCTTTCTTCAGTCGTAAAGAAATGAAGGTTTTTGAGGAAAACATTCCAGGATTTTTCTCCATATAGTGGACTTCACTGGGGTTCAACGGGTTGAAGGTCCAAATGTCAGTTTCAGTGCAGCTTCAAAGGACTCTACACGATCTGCCATGCATTATGTAATCACGTTGGAAAGGTCACGTGATGTAGGTGGAAGTACCGATCCAATGTCTACAAAGCAATCGGGCAAAGACTAAACGCCCTTTACAAAAAAAAAAAAAGGTAAAACAATGATGTCGGACGATTTTGAAGTTGGAGGAGAAAATGAGATGGAGTTTTGCATGGTACGTAATGCATGGTGCATCGCAGAGCAGTGCAAGACAAGCATTTGTGGTTAAAAAGTATATACATTTTTATTTTTTTTAGAAAATGACCAATGGTTTCTCTAGATAAGACTCTTATTGCTCGTCTGGGATCATGTAGAGCTCTTTAAAGCTGCACTGAAACTGACATTTAGACCTTCAACCCTTTGGTAACTGTTGAAGTCCACTATATGGAGAAAAATCCTGGAATGTTTTCCTCAAAAACCTTCATTTGTTTTCGACTGAAGAAGGAAAGACATGAACATCTTGGATGACATGGAGGTGAGTAAATTATCAGGAAATTGTCATTCTGAAGTGAACTAATCATTTAATAGTGAATATGTGTTCCCCAACCTAAAGTGTTACCAAAAATGTTATCACTAAAAATGATTTGGACCCACTTCTAACAAAGCAAAGAGAGTGGCATATGACAAACATGTGTGCTACATGTATCTGTTAATTTTTATACTTATTTTATTTCAATTTTTTGTTCTTTAGCTTATATGTTTGTATAGTACTTACTATTTATTATCCACGTTTTAGTTTTTTTCACTTCAGAATCTCAATTTAATCACTGCTTTTGGGCACACCTGTTTAACATTAACATAAAATTCTTATCTGGTGCAATGCAAAAGGCTTTAACAAGTGTTATATTCATTCATGACTTCGTTACTTTGTTATTCATGACACTTTGAGTGAGTGAAAGAGTCTGCGGTGACGAGTGGCAGTCTAACATTGTTTGATCGGCACGATGGGGAAAAGAAGCGGCAAATGAATAGTTTGTCCCTTTGAAGCATCATGGAACTCGCAATGTCAGAATGTCATTCTTATTCCTTATTTCTTTTCATATAATTGCAAATGCATTGATGCACACATTAAATGGCATTTTTATGTGACACTGGGACAGTTGCTTTATCGTAATGCACAATTCCTCAAACGCTCACCTTTTTATCCTTCAAGCTTCAAAAGTGCGCTTGATCAAAATCTGCAGTTAACTGAAGCATCAAATAGAAATATAAACAGTGGCCTGTCATTCAATTTCCATTCGAAATGCAGCGTGAGGGGGAAAAAAATACTCAGGCGGTTGCTTAATGTTCTGGTGACGGAAAGCAAAGTAAATAGCTAGAATGGTTTTTCATCACAGGTTTTATCTCTTTTCTCTTCGTACTTACCTCCAGGCTTCAAATCGGATGTACAAACTACATACTAACATCAGAACTCTTAAAACAAGCCATAAAGTATAAATGAAGCATACAGTGCACTTTGCGAGCTTGCGTTTCCATCCATTTTTTTTTGTTTTTGTTTGTAATAATGTGAGAGCATAACCGTAGATATAATAGCCGTTATGGAGACAATCATTTCTCTCACATCATGTACCTCATCATGCATTTTCTCCATGCATTCAGTGGATCATTTCACAGAAATTTAGTAATAGTCAATTTGCTGTGTGAGTTTTTGAACGTTAAAAGCCTGTGTGGATTGGATGGTGATTATTGTGATAGCCATCATTTTCCCAACAATGTTTTCTCAGTGCATTTGTGTGACAGAGCCATTAATGGAAACCTGTTTACTTTAAACTGAGGTGAAGGCAGGAGACAGCTTTCAGATAAATAGCTTGTTATCGCTCTCTCACTCACTCCTTCACCCTCACTCTATCGTTTCCTCTCTCTCTCTCTCCCTTCATTTTCCTCCCGTTCTACCTGCATCTGTATGGACACACAGCCTTGAAGAAAGATTGGCGATACTGTAGGCAGGCACTTAGCAGGAGGTTGGTGGCTGTTAATTTAAGAATGAGGGCCATTTGCTAATGTTGAGCACCCCTCTGCGCTTATAGTCGCATCACAGGGTTCAAGCTCTTAGACGAATGGATGCTGAGAGCAATCTAGAGATGAGAAATTGTGCAATCAGTACATCAATATAACCGCATCCTTCCCTCCTCAGCGAATGTGGCAGATGGGACTAGAAAGAGTCTTAAAGTGAAAAAGGTAAAGGATTGACTATCAAAAAGGCAGCATGCTATATATTGACTAAGTGTTGCAATCAATAGTTCTGCCACTATTTGACTATCTATATCTGAGAGCTGCACATGGGAATGTTTAAAAAAAGCGTTTTTATGTAAAAGTATATGATCAATGTTATATTATAAGCAAAAATTGGTTTTGTCGAAGCAAATTTATTAAATTATTTAATATATCTCTTATTTGAAACTGTCATATTTCACAATATTTTTGTTTTCGTGTTTTCGATCAAATAAAAATACCACCTTACTGAACAAAAGAAACTGCTTTCAAAAACCATTTTTAAAGAACTTACCAACCCCAAACTTTTGAACGGTAGTGTATTCATTGTTCATTGTTAGTTCATTTTTACTGTTTTGCTGTAGAAAAAGAAATATTTGTTTATATATTTGGTACCCTGGCCCACAAAACTAGTCATAAGTCATACGGGTATATTTGTAGCAATAGCCAACAATACATTGTATGGGTCAAAATTATCGATTTTTCTTTTATGCCAAAAATCATTAGGATATTAAGTAAAGATCATGTTCCATGAAGATATTTTGTAAATTTCCTACTATAAATATATCAAAAATGTATTTTTGTGAGTAGATATGCATTGCTAAGGACTTCATTTGGACAACTTTAAAGGAGATTCCAGATTTTGTATCTCTGCCAAATATTGTCATATCCTAACAAACCATACATCAATGGATAGCTTATTTATTCAGCTTTCAGATGATGTATAATTTCAATTTCAAAAAATTGACCCTTATGACTGGTTTTATGGTCCAGGGTCACATTTAGTATTGTTAAATACTTTTTATAGTGGTAAGAAAAAAAGAAAAATGGTTTCTAAAATATTCTTTGGTTACATTAAAACATCATTTAACACACTAAAAATAAGTGTCGGCTCAAAAAACAACGGTATGCATCTTTTTTGAGTTAAGAAAACAACTAATGTTCTAAATTACGTTCCACCAACAAACTTCATTTAAGATAAAGAAACTTAATAATTTTGAAGCATGAACACTTTTTTTTTTTTTTTTTGATTTTGAGTTTGATTACTCAAATTAAGTCACTCCAACTACTTGTTGTAACCCTGGAACCAATAAATCTTATCTTTTTTTTTTAGTTAAAATACACAGCTGTCTTAGCACATGCTAAATAAGATATTACTTGTCTCTGGCATTAGCGCAGTCATTGCTTATAGAGTCAATAGTATTTACTTTCATATATCTACTCTTTAGCACTATTGCAACCACAAAAACTTCAACATTACAGAAACTCTTTTAAATGTCAAACATAACATTAAACACTAACAGGTCTTTCTCTTCACTAAAAACAAATAAAATAACACTTAATTTCACCTATTCAGTCCTAGAGCATACAAGTCACTAGAAATCCACTGCCCTAATTTTCAAAGTTATCAAGACAATTTTATTAAGTTACTACAACTTAATTTTGAACAAAAATGAATTAACGCAGAAATTTGAGTTTAAATGACACACTATATTAAGTTAATGTAATTATAAACATGATTACCTCAACAGAACTAGAAAAAAATAAATGTTTGCAACTTAAAGGTTTAATTAAATCAATAAATTTATAATTGTGGTAACAAGTCCCCTGAATGACTTTTTAAAGTGGTTTCAACCATCAAGGTTGCAGTGAAATGTTGCTCCTTTCTAGAAGTTTCTTAAACCTTATGTCGCTGAAGTAGCTTCAGTGACTTTATGAGAAATTCTTGATTTACTTTTTTGGAGTGTTGGGTTCCGTTTTGCAATGGTTCTTCAGGTTCTTTGAAAAAGTTTTGGTTTTTAACACAAAAATGCTTTACATTTTCCCTTATGCAGTTATATATGGTCACATAGCAGTCTTTGCACAGTTTCGTAGATAAAGGATGTAACACAGCTTCTGACTGACAAATCTCTCCCTGTATTTATTCATTTATGGACCTGAAATGTTTCTTGAGGAAAGACTGTTGGCAGGCTTCTTGAGGGGGAAAAAAGAGACGACAGAGACTGGGGCTGCTGGAAGCAGAGAATGGAAGAAAGGATGTTATAGTTTAATTTTATTTTTTCCATTTGCTTTAGTCCCCAGAGCTCTGCGGCCATTTTCAAAGCCATTGTTCCCCCTCTGTTTTTCCAGCGAGTGCCATATTCCTCTCGCTGACCCCGGGGAGAGCGCTTCCTGCATTAACTTTGCAAACACAGTCGGGGATAGCCGCCAGGGCCAAGCGCAAATTGAATTCTTTTTTATCTCTTTAAAGGCGGGACGGGAGGGAAATAACTAAATAGCCCTGTGTTACGAGCCAGTGTCTGTGGCAGCATTAGTCCTTATAGCTGGAGCAAATTGACTTAAATTAGATCAAGGCCAATTTGGTGAAGGTCACACAGTGGGTCAGGAGCTACACCTGAAGGCATGGATCCACCTGGAATCACCTCTGCCAGTTTTATTATGTTTGAACACTAAAACGCATGAGTTTTTTCAGTGGCCTCTCTTAAAGGGTTAGTTCATCCAAAAGTGAAAAATACTATCATCATTTACTCACCCTCATGTTGTTCCAAACCCATAAGACTTTCGATCATCTTCAGAACACAAATTAAGATATTTTTGATGAAATCTGAGAGCTTTCTGTCCCTCCATTGACAGCTACACAACTGACTTTGACGCTTCAAAATGTTCATCAAGAGATTGTGAAACTAATCCATATGAATTGAGCCATTTAGTCCAAAGTTTCTGAAGAGACTCAATCACTTTATATGATGAACAGATTTAATTTAAGCTTTTATTCACATATAAACATTCATCCACACACATCAGTTGTGGTAAACAGAAGTTTGCTTGATGTGCGGGAACCAGTGAGGTTTATTCTCGTGTTATGCATCACGTTTGAGCTTCAGCAAGATCCAATGAGGTTCATTTTCGTTTTACGCAGCACATTTGAGCTTCCGGAAGAGGTTTGTTCTCGCGTGTCAAGCATTGGTAGAGCTTCTGTTTGTCCGCTGATCAATGTTTATATATGAATAAATTCATATGGATTAGTTTCACGATCTCTTTAACTTTTTGAAGTGTCAAAGTTGTTAGTTGTGTAACTATCTACGGAGGGACAGAAATTGCTCAGATTTCATTAAAAATATCTTCATTTTTGTTCTGAAGATGAATAAAACTCTTACAGGTTTGGAACAACATGAGGGTAAGTAAATTTTGACAGATGTCATTTTTGGGTGAACTAACTCTTTAATGCTTGCACAGAAAACTACTGAAAGTGTCGCTGAAGGCAAGTTTTAGATGTAGTGCTCATAACTGGAATGAGCTCACTTTAAACTTGAAGTGTGATTTTTGTCATATTTCATTGCCTCCAAAAGCTTGAGGGTTCATCTTAGAGCAGAGGGGTTCTGGTGAGGTTGATTTGAGTATTGTAGCCTGAAGGCAGCGGTGTCAGAATCCATCTCTCCCATCATTTCAGTTCCATGCAGGACTATAAAACGCACCTGGGTTGGAATACAAGCACGGAAATGGCTGTCATCTTTCTGAAATGATGCCGCTCAAGCGTGAATCAATGATTATAGCGTATTGCCACGTGTCGCATCTTTGCAAGAAATGTTTTTATTTGTGCTGTGATGTTTGTGGGAGCTTTTAGGAGACGCTGAATGTATCAAGGTCATGTGCAAGACCAAAGGAAGGTGAGATGAGAGTGGCTTGACAAGTGACATGAAGGCCCTGTCCTGGATGTCAACGTGCGTTCCGTCATTTTGTCACAGACGCAGAGAAGCTTCCCAAAACCCTGCTCTCGGCGTCCACCACGGTCTTGTCAGCTTGTCTTTCTCCTTGAGCGGGCCAAACCAGCTGCACGGACGACAGGTGATTAAAGTGTCAACATTCCTGACAGGCAGACAGTACAGAGACGGGGGCCAGCTCGCATTTGAGTTCCCTCAACCCCGAACCGCATTAGCAGCTGTGGACACACACATATGCATGCATACCTGTTGCATGTCATTCTACCTATCTAGTGCCTAATGTACACAGCAAGGGTGGCACGGGAGCTCTTCTGTCTTTACACACCGGTCAGTGCTGCTCAGAGGTGGCATAAATGCATTTACACCACAATTGTAACTATATACTTTGATACTAGGGGCTGCAGTGGTTCAGAGCAGACATAATTTAGTCAGGTTTTATGTGGCGTTGCATCATCACAGAATTTTGAGCAGGCACAGAGCAGCCTTAACTCAGCAGTGTAAAGATGCCTTGTGACCATAGGCTGTTGTCTAAAGAAACATGTTCAATTAGTGTGTTAGTACTAGGATTTATAACCAGTTCCTTTATTTAAAATTGTTTTTTTTGTCCATCCGAAACATACAGTGTAACCATGCAGTAAAGTCAGATTCCAGAGTAAATTACTCTTATGAGCTGGTTCTTTTTAGTCAATCAGTTTTTAATCATTTAAAGTAGAAAAACAAGTCCTTCATATAATTATGCCTGAGGCTTGTGTAGTTACTGACTGATTATGATATTGTGTAATACACATTGTGATGGTAGGCTATTTTGTAAAAACAAAAGAAATAAATGAATTGTTACCACTTTTTTTTCTTGTTTTACATTATTGAAATGTTCCTAGCATTTGTTAGCCAAGATTTTTTTTTTTTGTTTTCCAAATAAATCTTTTAAAATCCAATTTAAAATCTTTACACTTGTTAATTACATTAGTTAACATGAACTAACAATAAATCATACGATAAAGTTCAAAAGTTTGTTGTCAGTAAGATTTTTTTTAAATGTTTTTGAGTCTCTCATGCTCAGTAAGGTGACATTTATTAGATCAAAAACAGTACTATATATATGTATATATTTACAAGAACTGTTTTCTACTTTAATCATTCTAATATGCTGATTTGGTGCTTGAGTAACATCCCCCTTCTTCTCCTCCTTCTTCTTCTTCTTCTTCTTCTTCTTCTTCTTCTTTTCCTTCTCCCCTTCTTCTTGTTCTACTTCTCCTCCTCCTTCCCCTTCTACTCCTTCTCCTCCTCCTCCTCTTCCTCCACTCCTCCTACTTCTCCTCCTCCTCCTCCTTCTCCTCCTCCTCCTTCTCCTCCTCCTCCTTCTTCTTCTGTCCCCTTTTCCTCCTCATTCTCCTTCTTCTTCCCTTTCTTATTTTTCTTCTTGCTTTACTCCTCCTTCTCCTTCTCTTTATCCACCTTCTCCTTCTTCCCTTTCTTCTTTTTCTTCTTCGTGTTCTACTTCTCCTCCTCCTCCTCCTTCCTCTTCTCCTCCTCCTTCTTATCCACCTTCTCCTTCTTCTTCGTGTTCTACTTCTCCTCCTCCTTCCTCTTCTCCTCCTCCTCCTCCTCCTCCTTCTTCTTCTTCGTGTTCTCCTTCTCCTAATCCACCTTCTCTCTTCCCTTTCTTCTTCTTCGTGTTCTCCTTCTCCTAATCCACCTTCTCTCTTCCCTTTCTTCTTCTTCGTGTTCTACTTCTCCTCCTTCTCCTCCTCCTCCTTCTTATCCACCTTCTCCTTCTCCTTCTTCTTCGAGTTCTACTTCTCCTCCTCCTTCTTCTTCTCCTTCTTCCCTTTCTTCTTCTTTGTGTTCTACTTCTCCTCCTCCTCATCATTCTCCTCCTCCTCCTCCTCCTTCTTCTTCTTCTTCTTCTTCTTCTCCTCCTTCTCCTTATCCACCTTCTCTTTCTTCTCTTTCTTCTTCGTGTTCTACTTCTCCTTCTCCTCCTCCTCCTCCTCCTCCTCCTCCTTATCCTTATCCACCTTCTACTTCTCCTTCTTCTTCTCCTTCTTCCCATTTCTTCTTCTTCTTATGCTCCTTCTCCTTCTTCTCCTACTTCTCTTCCTCCTCCTTTTCCTCTTCCTCCTCATTCTCCTCCTCCTCCTCCTCCTCATCTTTTTTCTCCTTGTCCTTCTCCTCTTTCATTTCCTACTTCTTCAAATAAAAGAACGTTTTTTTATTTTATTTGAAATTGAAATCTTTTGTAATCTTGTAAATGTTTTCACTGTCACTTTTGATCAATTGATTGCATCCTTGCTGAATAAAAGTATTAATCACTTTTAAAAAATCTTACTTCACAACTTTAGAACAGTAGTGTAATAACAAACATTAACAAGCAATGATATATGCTGCAAAAATGCTCATTGTTAGTTCATGATAGCTAATGTATTGAGAAATGATAACAAATGGAACCAGAATTGTTAAGAGGATTCTGAACCGGGTTCATTAAATTCCTTACGATTCCCTCCCCATGGGTTAAGATGGGTGGCAAGGCCGGTCACTGGCAAATTGAGAAAGCTGCCGAACAGCTCAACACCTTTGGGAACTCGACTGCACCCACTAGCCTTATTAAAGAGTCCATTTAGCCTAAGGGCCACATCTCTATACGTCACCGCAAGATATTTGGGTTGTGCGCTGTAGATTCAACTCGTCGATTTTCAGCAATATATTACATGAAGTTGCCTTTGGAAATTGCAAAGGTGGGGAAGTGGCCAGGGGAGTATGTGAGGCTATCACAGGCATAATGTCCTGTGCCTTGAGACATCTTTTCACCAAAGTCATTACAAGCCCGTGCTTGTTCTCAGAACCCAAAACACATTTTTATTGGAATTGTATTTCTGTATTATTTTGATGCTGATTACCCCACACAAGTGTTTGTTCTCGTTCTTTTCTTCTTTTCAGACTCATCCCATAACAACCACATTGCAATGAGACAAAATAATATTATGAGCAAAGCCGAATAATTTATATTCGTCCTATTACGCGCTGCTCGAGTGCCCATCGGCGCTCATCCATTCAGATGTTGACTGGCTTTGTTTTCAGACGAGAGGCGGCACAACCCTCTTATCAGACCTCCATCTAAAAATCATCTCGCACAATAAAGGAAATGGAACAACACAATATCTTTCACTTTCTTTTGTTTACCATTGGTATGCATAAGAACGGAGGATGGATGCAAACGCATCTTTGTTTCTTAATGCACTTTGAATCAAATATGAGAATTTGATTTTGAGCCACCTTTTTTAAGGTGATTCATTTCTTTTGGAGGGCAAGAGTGAGGATGCTTGCCAACCCACCCGTATAACACGCCATACAGTATATACTAGATAATTTTAAACTTCTGCAAAAAGAGTATAAAAATATAAAAACAAGTACATATGTTATATATAACTTTTTACACAGTGTGTATTTATATACTCCACTGTTCAAAAGTTTGGGGTCATTACTATATATATATATATATATATAATATATATGTGTATATATGTATGTATAACATGCTTCATGCTTGATCATAACATGCTACATGCTTGATCGTGCAGGTGAGACCCAAATTGGCTCCAGATTTGCCCTCTGGCCGTATCTGCCACGGTTCTCGAGGAGTGAGAAGTGAATTGATGAGCTGTTTTAATCCCATGCTGCATTAAAATCGGATTTTATGATGTGAGTGAAATTAAGTCCCACAGATGTCTTGTAGTCTGCATCTGCAGCGCAGCAGGAAAATAAGGTAATAATCCCCGAACGGTGTGCATGTATAATGCTACCCACAATTCCCTGCCCTCCAAATCACCGGCATGTCTGAATCATCCATCAAAACATTTGTTTTATTTTGTTATTTTGCACTCTGAGAGAAACCGAGAGCCAAAATCCATCTTTTGACAGGCTGAATGGCTTTTAATTCGATTTCCTCATTGCGAATTGAGTTAGAGAAATAAGAACAGCGCAGGAGGGAAAGAAACATGGTGGGCGAGGCTTGTAAAAAGAAAGACATCAGATTAACATGTCATTTTCCGGTTTGACTATAAGTATCTGTTTTTTAATACTCAAACATGTTCTCTATTACATTTTCCATCACTTTGGAAATTGTTTTGGCATTATGCTGTCGGGAGAAAATGATCATTGATGAAATCCCATTAAAGAGCAGTCATTTGCTGGTCTGTTCGCTGTATGTTTTCTTTTGCTTTGCTGTCAGTTTACAGGAACTATAAACCTCTTCACAATCCATGAGAGAATTATTTCATCAGGGTTGTATGGACATCCAATATTTAATGATGTTTGATGAAAAATCTGCCATCAATTGCTTGGTAAACTGATGAGTCATTTTCACAGCTGGTTTTATAATTGATTACATTGGGTTTAGACAGGTGAGCCAGTAGATTGATTCTTCTTGTGTTGAACCACACATGGATTTTGTTTTGACAATGCTGTAACATTATGAAACAAACTCCTAATTAATCCTTCCTAGGCAGAGGATTTGGGAGGAAGGAAGAGAGCAAATAATAATTAATCTAAAAAAAAAGGCAAAAAGAGCAAAATGTATGGAAGAAAGATTTGGTTCTTTTTTGCCCATATTTCTAAGGAACTTCAGCGGCTGAATAATTGGACACAATGAGCTCTGTATGAACAGATGTGTTCATTTGGCCTCCTTTTTTTTTTTTTTTCCCTCAGTGCCCCGCTTTGGTCTAGACAATGTTCATCTCTCTGAAACCCGGCCATTCATTCACACTGATGGTAAACAAGTCCATGCTGCAGATGATTGATGTCCGAAATGTCAGTGGAATTTAATGGAGATGGTTTCTCGAACTTGAAAAAAGACAGAGAAAAGGAAACATTAAGAAGATTACACTGAAGAAAGACCATGTATCATTTTAGCAGATTTTTCTAAAAGAAGCAGAGGGAAAAAAATCTGCATGAATAAATTATTTTTGTTGCCGTGTACAAAGATAATGTAATTACTTAACTTGAGATATGGTTTGGGCCGCTCTGCGAACTTGAATCAAAGCCAAACATTCTCTCTCCGTCTATCCTTCACTTTCTTTCTCCATCTGTTTTCTTTTAAACTAAAAATATCTTTTCAAGTTTTGTATTCTGAAAGAATTTCAGGGTTACCAGTTCTTTATAATTACCGGCATTTAAAGACCCCATAAAATCAGCATCTGAGATTTATGGATATTAGCAATTTCTGTTAGTTTTGAAGCCATCTATGAGCTAGTCTTGCGTAGTCAGACTTTTGTCTAACGACATAATAGGCCAAGGACCGCCCACTTAGTCAAGAAGAGGCTGTGTAACTCAAAGATATGAATACTTACAGTAGATATGCCATATTCGACCGCTCCAGACACGTCGTCGCGCCCGCCATCTTGGAACGGTCAATGTGTCGTCACTTACAGTAAGAATCAATGATGCCAACATTGCTCAGTTTCTGGTTGTGATTTAAATTCCCAAACAAATGAGATATCCTGTTGGTTGGTTTGTGGCATGTATTAACTCAAGATTACAGGTTTTTAAACTAAACTAGTGTTTTTAAACACTAATTTCTTTAGTGTCATGTTATCTGACACCCTTTGTCTTGTTGTATTGTATTAGTTTATAATAAATATAAATAAATAAATTAACACTGCTTATGTCATTTTTCACAAGATGGACAAAATTTGTCACCAAAAAAGTCGGTTTTACCAAAATTTTGGTTTTACGGAATGACACTTGGTTATTTTCAAACAATGCTAACAGGCTGATATCTAGCTAGCAAGCAAAAGGACAATCAAATATTTTATATTTAGTACAAGTTTTTAAAATATTACAACATTTTCCATGTTTTATAGCGGTTGTACCGAATGACCTGATGTTTCGGGATATGCGTATAAGTGAATTTTTCAAATAGTTAAAAGAGATTTACTTACTTTGCTTCACGACCATGTGGTTCTTTGCAGGTGTCTGAATGATGTCACATCCTGTCACATGATACTAACCGCATGACTTGATCCAAAATGGTCCCTTTATATTGGTTACTCCGAATGACATCAATGAAATGCATTTTTCCGGACATTGTTTCTCATAACACAGCAACGACTTCTACAAATAATTTTAATACCATTTTGCACTATGTTGATAAATGATGTTATAAAATCATGCCAGAATAAAAAATACATACATTTATTACATTTTAAGATATTTTAATCACAAATAAAATGGCTGTATTGGCCTTTGGACGGTTAAACTGAATGACCTTTTGACACTTCAAAATCTTTAAAATACCTTTATATGTAACAACATATAATTAAAACCTTTTGGATTCAGTAAAAGAGATCTAGTTGTACTATCTTACATACTTTGGATGTCATATCTTTGTTTTTTATTATTATTAAGGCCTTTGGACAAAGAAATTACCCGTCACGTCATTGACCCATGTATATATACATATATGTCTACGGTCTGACTGACATGTAAAGTGACCAATCAGATTTTTGTTCAATATTACATTTAGGGGCTGGTACATTACTACAATAATCAATGCTTTTATGTTTGCCTACATATGCTGCAGATATTACCTTCTCAGTAAAAGTAAATATTTTTGAGAGAATGCAAAAGCATTGAAATGTATTTGTTCCTCCCATTTCGTAACCACCCCCCCAGCACAGTGTTCCTTTAGGGCTCTGTACAACAGTAATTAATTTGTCTTCTTTTGATGATTAGAGTTTTATGAATTTTATTCATAAGGGGTTCAGCTGACAAAAAACGTTTGGGAACCCATGTTTTGTGGAAAAACTTGCAGTCTTTTGCTGGAAAACAGACGATTCTGCACTAAAATTTGTGTCCAATGGAATGCTCCCTATATGAGAGTTCCTGTCTTTTCCTCAGATTAAGTAGCATTTGATGGTTCATGGCTGTGATGGTACTGAAGTCTTTTTGCTATTTTTTTTTTATATTGCTTCATATTGAAGAAACGAGCCCCTCAATGTGAAATGTCAATGAACAACAGAAAACGGCTCTCGTCAAATGATTTCAAGGGTTTTTTAAAGATGCTCCACATTCTGACCCCTAAATTTCAAGATCTGGCCTAAAATTACCAACTCTTTGACAAATATTGAGATAAACACTTGTCTGGAAAGCCTCTACTTCTACAATTATATGTCCCTGCCCATCCTTTTAGAATGAGTGGAGGTATGTTTCTCTCAGTAATTTGAGGAAGCCAAATGGCATGTGAGGGGTATAATTTTCCCTCGTTGAGTGGATCATTTTGATTCCTGCACAGATGCATATCCTTCAAGAGGACTTGAATGTCCATGAATATCAAAAAGCTCTCTCTCTCCTCTCTCTCTCTCTCTCCAGCCTAAGGAAGTATTGCATATTTATAGCAGCAAGGCTTTCCGTCCGTCCTTGAGAAGAAACAATCAAACATGCACAGTCAACAGCAGCCGATGCCTGTGAGCTCTTGCTATTTTCCTCATTGTTTCCTATGAAGAGAAATGATAAAACGTTTCATCATCTGAGACTGATGAAAGAGCAATTGTGTGTGCTGCAGATGCTGTGATCTTGCATATGATTTACCACGTGCAAAAATACAGCAATGAACAGCATGTGATCAGTTTTGTAGGGATGGTTTTGTTAAAGGGATATTCACCCAAAAATGAAAGTTCTGTCATCATTAACTCACTCTCATGACATTTACAACCCCCTGTAGAATACAAAAGGAGAATTTAAGAGTCTTCGTGCACTGGTTTTCTGTACAACAATGGTTCATTGTCTGTCAAGGACAAAAAACCTTGAAAGCAACACAAAATTGGTACATACTGACTCATGCATGATATTCCAAGTCATACAGTAGCTTTGTACAATAGCATGAAGGGAAGATGAAATTTCATCTGTCACACAAAGCTATTGTAGGACTTAATGAGACTATAGTGCTTAAAGGGGACCTATTATGCAAAAGGCACTTTTACATGGTGTTAACATATAATGGCAAAAATCCACCCACTCCTATTTTTTAATCCCCATAAATCATAAGCAGTGTCTTAGAACAAGCTATTTGCAGATTCTAGCAATGTGACATCACATTGCATAGGCCCCGCCCATAACTGCTGACGGACTCTGCCCTATTAGCTTAGCCCCTCCCCTTGAGTGAGCTGTACAGTCAGCAATGTTTATCTCCTCGCCAGATCATTTAACAACAGCATTCAAGTAAGAAATGTATTCTTATTAAAGCTACTAAAATATTCAGTCAAGAGCAGTGAGTGAATTTCTGTCATATTAACAACATATATATATATATATATATATATATATATATATATATATATATATATAAGTGCTGATGTCACTTTAATGCACAGATCTAATATACACGTGCGATTTCTTTCCCTGCTGTTTACGTTCACAGACATAACCAACTGTGTTCATGTGAACTTTGTGTGTATTTGACAGTTTAAGAGCAATAAGAAGTGAAAGAGAGCTTAATTTAATACATACAGGATGCGCTGTCTGACAGCCAGCTTTCTGTGCGCGTGTTTCAAATGTGTGTGTTCAGAAAGCAACATATCAGATGTTTAGAAATGGCTTTAAAACACATGCCAGATAATAAACTTTGCATGATGACTAAGAACTTCAATGTGACCATGAGATAATTATAGATATTTTTTAGGTTTTGGCAGAGTATCCGAGGCACGAGATGTAAAGGCTCTGCCCTCTTCTGGAAAGGGGGCGGGAATCAGCAGCTCATTTGCATTTAAAGACGCATGCACGAAAACAGCATGTTTTTCCTTCCACTCAAAAATGGCCATTTACAACATGGTATAATAAATGATCTGTGGGGTATTTTGAGCTGAAACTTCACGGACACATTCTGGTAAGACTTCTATTACATCTTGTAAAAAGGGACATAATAGGTCCCCTTTAAGTCGTATGTGCTGTAAAAATTGTTTTATGGCAGTTTCTGGAGCTTTACGGATGATTAGTGACTAATGATGTTGTATGAATAACAGCTTGTGAAGATTCTTCAAAACTGAACAAATAATAGCATATGACTTTAGAATGACATGAGAGTGAATAAATGACAGCACTTTTATTTCTTTTTGCTAGTTTTTCTTTCTTTTTGTTGATCTATTGCTTTACTATATATAAAAAAAAGAAAAATAGTAAATGAGAAAATCTGATTATCCGCTGTCTTGAGTATGCAGTTTGAAGAGCTAGCTTATGAGCCTGTGATGGTGTTCAAAAGTACCCTACAGCAAGCAATGCCTGAATATTAATATACATATTCAAAATGAAAAGACGTGGATATATTATCTTAGAGGGCTTTTATTTGGTTTTGTCTTCATATAATGGTGCTCAAACAAATGGAACGGTGAATAGGCGATGGGCCCAATCGAACATCACCGCTCACAAGCCATGAAGCTCCTTAGAGAAATTACTGGGAATCTGAGCATAGCCGAGAACAATGTGATTTCAGGAATACATTAACATACTGAATAAGAATAAAGTCTTTTTTTAGTTTTACAAGAATACATTTTACTTTTCCTTGCATGTTGTTTAGGCTGGTGAAAAGCTATATTAGGCGTTTGTTTGCCCTTCAATCCAGATTGTGGTTTTCCCTCTGCGTTTGTTTGTTTTCAGAGATTCTGGTGGGGGGCAGAATATATGCATCTGCATAGAGCCGTTTTCAGATAAGATCACAACAGGAAGACACGCACGAACACAGGGCAGAATAACTTGATGGGGTCAGCTCAACAGTGGACGGACTTAGCTTCACGATTAACCTTGGAAGGCAAGAGCATAGATGAAAATTATTTAACATCCGACAGGGCCTCGTCCTTTTCAGGGGAAAAAAATAAAACATCTGTGTCCTTGGTAAACACTTGGCTTTTCTTTGAGATGAATGGTTGCCCATTCAGTCACATAGAGCATTCATTTGTCTGGCAAAGAGGGTAGGCTTTGGCAGTTTTTCACAAGGGTGAGTGTTAAAATAGTCATAGTGTATAATTAATTCTGCTTTATTTTCTCAGGGTTTCAAAATAATGAATAGATCAAATAAAAAAAAAACTTATAGGCAGTGCTGCATGGATGTCCTGTCATTCTATCAAAGACAGTGGACTAGAAAAAGAGCTTGCAGCTTCAGTTTTCTTGTGCAGCTATCAGTAGCAAATTACTTTTAAAAAATTTAGAGATGGCTTATAATGTCAGATATCAATCCAAATGTTGTCAGTATTTGTTGAGGAAAATTTAAACGAGCGAATGTGACATCGCAAATGTTGCTATCTGTGTTAGTATACATTGTTGTTTACTAATTACATTAGATTTCTAATCTTGTGCACTATGTTCACTACACAGCAAAATATTACAGTAATGATGTATTATACAGCTGGAACTTCATTCACTTTAAAGCATTAGCAAGCCTCATCTACACTAATTTCCGGTTTGGTGCCTACTTGAACAGTCATCAGCTGTTTTTTAATGCATTTGAGCAAGAAAATGCTCCGATAACCATCTGCACTTAATGTGATTTAGATTTTATATTTACGCATTTGTCACACTTTTATCCAGAGCAATCCTGGGGCCGTATTCACAAGGAATTTTATCTTACTGCTAGGAGTCCCTTTAGAGTGTGACAAGGGCCAAATTGTGATGGCTAGACGACTGGGTCAGAGCATCTCCAAAACTGCAGCTCTTGTGGGGTGTTCCCGGTCTGCAGTGGTCAGTATCTATCAAAAGTGGTCCAAGGAAGGAACAGTTGTGAACCGGCGACAGGGTCATGGGCGGCCAAGGATGCACATGGGGAGCGAAGGCTGGCCCGTGTGGTCCGATCCAACAGACGATCAAGAAGTTAATGCTGGTTCTGATAGAAAGGTGTCAGAATACACAGTGCATCACAGTTTGTTGTGTATGGGGCTACATAGCTGCAGACCAGTCAGGGTGCCCATGCTGACCCCTATCCACCACCGAACAGTGGACACGTGAGCATCAGAACTGGACCACAGAGCAATGGAAGAAGGTGGCCTGGTCTGATGAATCACGTTTTCTTTTACATCACAAGGATTGGCTGGATGCGTGTGTGTCGCTTACCTGGGGAACACATGGCACCAGGATGCACTATGGGAAGAAGGCAAGCTGGCGGTGGCAGTGTGATGCTTTGGGCAATGTTCTGCTGGGAAACCTTGGGTCCTGCCATCCATGTGGACGTTACTTTGACACGTACCACCTACCTAAGCATGTTGCAGACCATGTACATCCTTTCATGGAAACGGTATTCCCTGGTGGCTGTGGCCTCTTTCAGCAGGATAATGTGCCCTGCCACAAAGCAAAAATGCTTCAGGAATGGTTTGAGGAGCACAACAACGAGTTTGAGGTGTTGACTTGGCCTCCAAATTCCCCAGATCTCAATCCAATTGAGCATCTGTGGGACAAGTGCGATCCATGGAGGCTCCACCTTTCAACTTACAGGACTTAAAGGATCTGCTGCTAACATCTTGGTGCCAGATACCACAGCACACCTTCAGGGGTCTAGTGGAGTCCATGCCCTTGCTTCTAAATTTCCGCATTTAGGCCAACTTTTATAGCCTCAAGACATTTTTTGTTACTGTTGCTAATATGGCCCCTGGTTTGTTTGCAGGCCTCCTAAACTGGTTAGGTTGGTCTGGGTTTTGCTTCTCCACTGGTCATTCTGGGAGACCAGATTAAGACCAAAAAGCCATCTTAGGCTGGCTGAAGATGTCATCACAGGCAAATCACAAATCCTTCTAGGTTTCAGGAAGACTGTACATGGTTATTCCAAGGTCATCTGGTGTTTTTAGCTCTGGTCGTTCGCTTGGGCAAAATGTTGATGAAATAGATTGTATCGCAAAAGGAAGCAATTAAATAGCTGCTTCGTGTAATTTGCTTTATTCTTAGTAACCGTCTCAGCTGTCTTTGCCTATTAAGGCTTTAATTCAATACAGTGAGCCAATTAGCCAGACCTTCAAAATTAATCCACAACATCTGATGTCTTGAAATGGGGTTATAATTATAAGCAAAACAAACAAAACATTTTGCAGCAGAAAATGTGCAAATCTTGTATTTTGTAAGCAAGGGTGAGCTTATGGCTTTAGTGCCTTGTGTAACGGTAACAAATTCCGCTGAATAGCGTTCCACAATGCTCTGTTTGCTGTCTTAAATCTTGTGCTAATTCTGATTCAAAAAGATGACCCTCTTGTAATCTTTAACCGCCCCAGTTTAGAAAAGCTCACCCTGTAAACCACTGAAATATGACCCGGATATTACCATTGCAAATATTTGTGCAAATACATAAAATCTGTGTACCCTCAGGCTCTAGTTTACCTCATCAAGAAATGTTGAATAATAATAAAAATTGTTATTATATGAAAATATATATTTCTTTTCATTACATGACACATCTATTTACTTGTTTATCATGGCAAGACTTGCTTTTTTGGTAGTCTCACCAACTTTTTTTGGGTAAAGCTTAGAAACACTAGAAAATTGATGCTATTGTAAGTTGGTCTTTGCAGTAGGGCACCTAACTAGCAAACTGACCTGAAAAAGTCAGCAAGATAGAGGGAAGTGCAATGTGCATTAAGTGTTTGGAGCTCCCACTAACTCTGTGATTGTGTTTATTGCAGTGTAGATCTCTTTTGGCTGTGTTTCAATAGAATTACAGCATGTTATCTTCACAGAGAGAGCTACTGGCAGGCTAGCATATGTTTAACGCATAAACATATTTCTTCTTTTTGAAACTGAGTACTAGTTCGTTAGATGTCTACTTAGCATTACACCCCTTTTTAGTACATGCCTTTGGGACACAGAAAAAAAAAATCAAACCAGAACTTATGAGTCAGACATAAGCAAGCAAGATTATTTTATGGAGATTTGGTCTCCATGGGGAACATACTGTGGTATGACTAATCAAATGTAGGAGATGAGAGAATTTATCGTGTTGATCGCTAATCAGAGTGATGAAACTATGGCAACTTGTGTGACGTTCTACATGCACTAGGTTTTTGGATCTCCTGTCCGTTTACGTCCTGCCCTGAGTGTACACCACCTAGAAAGTGTGACCCGTTCTCTAACCAGACTAAAGTGGTATCAGATTAGATTGTGTTTTCTCCATCTGTCTGGCTCCTCTTCCAGGAATAGCTCTGTTAGCATAAAGCACAGCAGGTTTGTACTTCTCCTTAGGTACACTCCCCAAGGATGGCATTAACCTCCAATTTCTCTTGTTCGTTAGCCTACAGCCGCAGTTCGGCTCGTGACAGAGTTTTACTGGTGGTTAGCCATGTCTATGGCCATGCCATGGCCTAAGGAGGTGTGTAACACCTGGAGAAGCCAGCCATTAGCATTCCCATTCATCTCAGTGGCAGCTGCCCGGATGGCGCAAGATCCCCCAGAAGTATGCAATTTCAAATCTGCCATGTTTGCTTCAGTCCTGAGAACAAGAGGCAGAATCCTGCTGTAATGACAGATAGAGTCCAGTGTTGGGAAGTAGAAAGGTAAAAGCAGCTACACTATAAACCTTTCTACGGTTATCAGTAAAGGAGATGATTCAAAATATTGTAGGTTTTCCCGTAACAAGTTACTATTTCAGTAATTAGCAGTGTGACATGATAGAAAATCCTACATCATTGTGCACAAAGTTGAGGAGTCAAATATGCTCTCCAACACTACATTTCATTTTATGCATTTGGCAGACACTTTTATCCCAAATGACTTTGAATTCAAGCAATATTGATCAGTTCATCACAAATTAATTCAGCAATTCCCAGTATGGATCTTTGTTTTATATATCAAAATATATTATCATCCTGTGCTCACTTTATATAATCCAATCAAAATTCCAGACTGAGACTTAAACTAGGACTACTGGCCCTTTAAATAAGGATGAGCCTTTGATATTTCCCGCCTCAGTTCCTGATTCAGTAGAGTGGTGCAGGTATGATGTCAGAACCCGGAAGTCTAATTCACCGCTGATTTTCCTATGGGGTTTTATAATGGGGTTTTTCAATTTATAAGTAAAATAAAGCCTGTGGTAAACATAACTTGACAACGATACGTTGACGTTTTGTTCTAAAATGTAAACTGCACACACTCAGTCACATCCCAAACAAAAATGCTTTTGCATTTTCACTGTGTGTGTACATAATTTACATTGTAGAACAAAACGCCAAAGTATAGTCAAGTTATGTTTACCATACTTGATTTATCCAGAATTGTGCAGGTCTATTCTGTTAGCAGCTTCATGGTTTTCTTTTTTTTTTTTTTTGTTAAAAGCTTGTAGTCCTTTTTTCAAAAGGGTAGCTTGGCTGTAGTTTAAATCTTTAGCCTAAATTAGCATTTGCCTTGTTTTCCATTACAAATATCTAAACATTCTTAAAGGGTTAGTTCACCCAAAAATGAAATTTCTATCATTAATTCCACACCCGACCTTCGTTCATCTTCGGAACACAAATTAAGATATTTTTGATGAAATGCGAGAGCTTTCTGTCCTCTGATTGACTGCAACGTTATTACCACTTTCAAGGCCCAGAAAGGTAGTAAAGACATCCTTAAAATAGTTCATTCTTAAAGGCACAATATGTAAGTTTTCACCACCAGAGGTCACATTTTCAAAACAATAACAGATGCTGTGCTGTGTTTTTTGGGATTTTCTGTACTCGCCAATGAATAATCGTGATCCATGATGACTGACTGAACGACACAACAGCTCCATGCTAGATGCTGTATAACCACGTCCGCATTTGTCCACGCATGTTGCAAGTAGAAACTGAGGATAGCACGGATATTACATCATTGATAGACGACAAAGACAAGGTACTAGTCATTATTTAAAATTGGAATTTCTCTGGATCTACAAATCTTGAGAACTTTTGGGATAATGTAAGTACCCAACTGCATGAAATATATCACACTGTGCAAGTGGCTTCTGGATATTTTATTACAAAAATCTTATGAAAAAAATTTTATGAAGCGACGAGAATACTTTTTGTGCACAAAAACAAAACAAAAATAATGACTTTATTCAACAATTTCTTCTCTCCCTTTGAATTAAGGTTATTTTTCTGACCCCAGTGGGAGCAAAAATAAAATGAGGAACAAAAACACAGAAATACTGAGTAAGAATTTTTGCAGTGTGAGTAAAAACTGTAGCGAATCAGGCTACAATAGCTTCTCAAACAATGCTATACCTACACACAAAACCAAAGGAAATGAGCTTTAGAAGCTTTGTTTATGAAGAACGCAGCATTTAAAGGTGCTCTTGATCTCATTCAGTATTCTCCTTGAGATTCCTCGTGATTTCAGCTTATCTTCACAATCTCATTGCTCTCCGACTTGCCATTGCTATGCATGAGTCCCCTTTTCACTGGGGTCCTTCAGGCCACTTTACCAGCAGATAAATGCTGTCCCCATATCAGCAAAGGGCATTGTCAGGACCTCTACATACCGCAGCCGATGTTGTTAAATTAATGGAGAAGGGGGTGCTTCCTTCACACACGCCAATGTACTGTATGTTAATTCTGTCGTGTCTAGAAGCAAATATTTATCTGTGACCTCATCATTTGTTAAATATTGTCCTGACATTAGGCGGAGAGTTGCTTGACAGCTCAGGATATGCTTTGGCCATAGTGTTGCACTGATAAGGTAATGTTTAATGCAGAATAGAGAGCCTCAGAGAGATCAGACCTGTCAAGTGTCTTTATCTCTTTTTGTAAGCGTTTTTCGTGTCCACCGTGCATGGAATACCAAAGCAGGATATTAGAATAAACCACATGCAGGCCTAGTTGATAGTGTTCCATGACAACGAACACATACAGGGTGTTAAATAAATATATCTGAGCTGTGGGTCGAAAGGGGAATTATTCACTGAATGATGGTGTTTAGCTACAAGAGATAGCTGTTAGTGCGCTTTCTTCTATGGATGCTACTACGTGTGTTGTCCTGGCACATTATGCATGCATACCAGGGTTGTCAGTTGATGTTTTGCAATTAATTTTATATATATATTTTTTTTTTTTTTTTTTTTTTTTTTTTTTTTTTTTTAACGTTAACACATTTAGTTCCTTTTAAGAAAAGAAAACAAAATGGTGTGTATTTATTGGGTATTAATTAATCATTATTTACCAGAGTTTCTTACCGGTCATTTCATTTATGGTAAGAAAGGGACTTTACACTTGCAAAAATGCAAGCCCAGCCCAGGTGAGAAAAGGTAACGCAAAAGTAACCTAACTCATTACTTTACATAAAAAGTAACTAACGTAATCAGTTACTTTTTAAGGGTGTAACACAATATTGTAACGCATTATTTTTAAAAGTAACTTTTCCCAACACCGTGAGAAAGTTTGGCATGTAGAAACTAAATCTCCAACATTGGGAAATCACCCGTTTTAAACAAATGCCGAACAGTGGAGATTACAGAGCTCGTAATAAAGAGAAAATGTTGTAAAAGTAACGCGGAGATGACGTTTTTATTACTCAACAGGTAAGGTATTTTATTGGACAGATAAATTGCCATATGTAGCTCTCTAACAGTGTTCATTGTAAAGCATTATCTATTGTGAAAGGTCATTTCATTATGGTAGCACTGTGCTGGAATTTATTTACAAGTGAGTGCCTTGTCTCTTAATGGGTATAGCTACGTCTTCAGCTAGTGAGCTTGAGATCCTTTCCATGGTTATATCTCTTAAAGGGGACCTATTATGCAAAATTTACTTTCATAAAGTGTTTGAACACTGATGTGTGTGTAAACAATCAGCCTAAAATGGTAAAAATCCACCCACTCCTTTTTTATAATCCCCATAAATCATAAACAGTCTCTCCAAACGTGCGGTTCCACATTTCCCCCGATTCTTACGTAAGACTCGGGGGAAGCCCCGTCCATGACTGGTGATGATCTGCCCTATTAGCATAGACCCCGCCCTGAGAGAGCCGCAGCAGTCGGCCATGACTGCGGCAAAAAACATTATAAATGTTCTGTTATTGGACGTACCCATAGATTCCCAGCATCTGAGACCGTCGTTGAATTTCATTTATGAAGGAAATGTACTGAAGAATGTCGGTAAAGTGTTATTTTTGCGCACATCATTTTACGCCGGTGTGAACAGTAGGTAGCACAATGCAAATATAATGTTGGTTGCACAATCTAATAGGTAGCATTATTCGTCAGAACACCGGATGGCTTCACAAACGAGGGACAGTTACTGGATTCACACAAAAGATTAACGTGACGTCACATGCTAGTCGATGAGTTGAATCAACTCCACAGCAATTACATAAATTCATCCACTAACCGTTCAGAAACGTCCAGTTTCATTCTAAAAGTTGTAACTTCTTCCTGAGTCTCTCCATCAGTGTCGACTCCGGTTTGAACAATGTAAGGCTGAACACCGTTACTGACAATCCTCATTTTGGCTGCGTGAGATTCTCCAGCTTTGTTGTTGTTGAGCAACTGAATTATGAGCTGTTAAAGCTTCGCCCTCATTTGCATTTAAAGGGACACACACAAAAACAGCGTGTTTTTGCTCACACCCAAATAGGGGCAAATTTGACAAGCTATAATAAATGATCTGTGGCGTATTTTGAGCTGAAACTTCACAGACACATTCTGGAGATACCAGAGGCTTATATTACATCTTGTGAAAAGGGGCATATTATGTCCCTTTTGAGCCTAGTAGTGAATGTTTTATGAGTAGTAGGAGAACCTTATTAATAAGCACAGTCACGCAGAGTCGAAGCACAACCAAAACAATGTTGTTGTTGGTTTTTTTTTGCAAAATGCATGCAGTTTTGTTACAGTACATAGTGTAGATTTAAACACTTTATATTTGTTTACATAGTTTATTTTAAATAATTCCTCTAAATCAATGCACTGCATTTTGGTGACCTTAATATTTAAGTGTATGATTGTGCTATATTTGTGTCTGTTTTTATATGGATGCTTACAGATGTGTAAGCTAATTTGCATGCACACATAGCAAGCCAATGCAGGAGTACATGCATAGGGCGCTAATAAGGTAAGGCATATATTCCTCTTTAAATGTTTATCTCTGCACATTTAGGAGAATATGTCCTACAGGACGCAAAAAACATCAGCTGCTTCATTGAAACAATAAATGACCGAATGAGAGCAGATGCACAGGGGCTGAGATGCCCTGCAGGATCTGATACGCGTGAAAGAGAAATGGCTTTTTTAAAATGAGTCGCACAACATTTGCCTTTATTAGATATCATAGCCATCCATTCCCCTGGCACTAGACACACTCTGCACTCGCTGAGATCATGGCTATAGATGAAGCGGAGAGAGAGATTTAGTTATTCCATCAGCTCTGCAGGCATGCCGTGCCACATGTGGCTGGCACTTAGCACCCATGCTGCAATCTCCCAGTGGTCTGCTTTGCTTTATTGAGAGGGGGTGGCAGAGATCAGTGCAGCCAGGCACTCAGAGCTCGGGGCACAGCTTGGGGTAGGATGGCACCAACCTGGTTCTATTCATTATGAGCTCCAATAATGGAGGCAGAATGGGCACTGCGGTGAAATGGAGGCTCTAACTGATGCCAGTGCCAATGATAGAGCTAACTTAAGTGCCATTGATTGGATCTTGTTTAGGAGGAACTATACACTGCTGCCTGATGATGCTGTACTGTAAATCTCCCTGCTGCCTCACATGATAAAACAGCGACTGATAGCAGAAGAGGAGTTAGTGATGTATTGTGTAGATTTCTGTGATATCTATCTGATCTCACACTACACTATTTGTCTCTGTGTACTGTTGTACTGTTTAAAAGGGTTTTTCTGTAAAAGAAATTATTTTATTCAGCAAGGATGCACTGACAAATGTGAAAAAGACTTTTAATGATAGTAAAAAAAGTGTCTATTCATTGAAGAATCCTGAAGAAAAGTTTTCATAGTTTCAACATGAATGATAAGACATGTTTCTTGAGCACTAGATCAGCATATTAGAATGATTTCTGAAGGATCATGTGACACTGGCTATGTTTACATGTACACTTTATGTCACAAGCTTCTAATCAGAATTTATTTTTTGACATGCCCACACTGCACGAATATACAGTTTCCAGCTGTTTGCGCATAGTAACCATTCGCCTACATTAGTACTTTGTTTTAAACAGCAGACTTGATATTTATCCATTTCTGGTCATAATTGGGAGACAATGAGCATATGAACTGTGCTGCTTATCGCGCAGTAAAAATGCCCCTCCCCGTGGCCAAAACCAGCCGTCTCTGGATGATAATGAAACAAGGACTGGTGGGACGTTGTCCTGCTCCACAGACGAGTGAAAAGAGAATTTGGTAACACTTCAGTATAGGGAACACATATAAACTATTAACTATGACTTTTCCCTCAATAAACTCCTAATTTACTGCTTATTAATAGTTAGTAAGGTAGTTGTTAAGTTTAGGTATTGGGTTAGGGTTAAGAATGTAGAATAAGGTCATGCAGAATAATTACTTAATAATTACTAATAAATAGCAAATATTCTAGTAATATGCATGCTAATAAGCAACTAGTTAAAAGACCCTAAAATAAAGTGTTACCAAGAATTTCAGTACTTTCCAGTTTAGGTTTTCAATCCGATTATGCCCTCTCGATTGGATTAGAAAAAGAATAAACTACCCCTTTCAATCTGATTGAAATTTCATTCGGATTGAACTCAATCAGATCGATTAAGGTGTTTACATGAACGTGTTTCATTGCGATTGAGCCGTCAATCCGATTACTAATGGATTATATAGTTGCATGTAAACGTAGACTGGCTGCTGATATTAAAATAAAAAATTTAAATTTTTGATCAAATGAATACAGTCTTTGTACGCATAGGAGACTTTTTAAAAACATCAAAAAAAAAAAAATTCTCTTTTACTGTTTGTATAATCTCAGATGGATACTTGCTGTTAGTGAGATCAGATTTCTGGGTAGTCCATCATACCTTCTGTTGTAGGACTCCTTGTTCATGTCTCACTGGATTATTACAGTATTTACAAAATGAATGTTTTGAAATCTAAATTGATAGTTCTTTCTGGCACATTAAAGCAAAAGAATAAACAGCCATTTTAAAATGTTTTTGTGAAATGTCTTGTGAAGTCTTTTGCGCATGTACTTTGTGTACAGGATGTTTAATCCAGTCTTTCAACTATGGAGCCGACTATATAAGACAATGGAGCCTGTATTTTTTTGCATATATATATAATAAATTATATATATATATATATATATATATATATATAATATATATATATATATATATATATAACTTTTGAACGGTAGTGTATAATGTTACAAAAGCTTTGTATTTTAGATAAATGCTGTTCTTTTGAACTTTCTATTCATCAAGGAATCCTGAAAAAAGTACACAACTGTTTTCAACATTGAAAATAATCATAAATGCTTCTTGAGCAGCAGATCATCATATCAGAATGATTTCTGAAGGATCATGTGACACTGAAGACTGGAGTAATGATGCTGAAAATTCAGCTTTGATCACAGGAATAAATTACTTTATAAAAAATATTCAAACAGAAAACAGTTATTTTAAATTGTAATAATATTTCACAATATTACTGTTTTTACTGTATTTTTAATTAAATAAATGCAGCCTTGGTGAGCAGACGAAACTTCTTTTAAAAACATTAAAAATCTTACCGTGTCCAAACTTTTGACTGGTAGTGTATATAATATATACAAGCTGCAAAAATACAAGCTGCACATTTTTGCTTTTTAAAGCCTCTGTAATGCTTTTTAGATTAGACTTTTATTGTAAGCATTATTGTAAATGCAGTTTCCCTTTTTTTCAGATCTCAGACTGAGGGAGGTGATAAAATTGTCTGGCAATTGAACAGCATGACACAGATACTGTCAACAGAGCTTAACTTGTTTTGAACCCAGTACATTAAGGACATCAGTTGGAGGCTATGCTGTTTTTTTTTTTGTTTTTTTTTTAACACACATTCGCTCCATTAGCATGGGAAACCCTAAAGCGATTCAAAGATGGTTGCCCATGATTGCTTCACCCATCTCATTAGCAACCTAAATTAAGTTTATGGCAATGCTGAAGTGCGTCTGGTATGATTTCAAAAGACTTAATGTATTAAACCACTGTATCTCCTTTTATATGGTAAGAACAGGCATTTATAAATTGTCAAAATTAGAGTATCTCAAAGGGATTATTATCTTAAGTGTAGTTTGGAAATGTATGTATTGAAATTGAGCTGACATTACTTTTCATGATTAAAAGTAGTAAGAACCATGGTGCTGCAGTCAACTATAATCAGTTCTTTTCACCCTGAAAGCGGGAAGTCTTGTTTTTTTGTAATACACAAAAGGTTGTGCAATTAACATGATTTAAGGGTGCTACCGTTTCCTTGCTAACAACCGAAGCTAGCTGCCAATGTGACCCAAGACTCTTAAAGCAGGGCCATTTATTTTCTCAAGCACTGTAAAACTGTACCAAGCACTTTGTCCAGCTGCTATTGTGAGCTATTCGTTTGTACAAAAGTATGCAAAGAAGTGAAGTGCATTGCTAACTGTTACCATGGGTTTAGCTATTTACTGAAGAGAATCGTGGCTCCAGTGTCGTACACGAAGAGTCTGTTTTAATGTAACACAATAGCAAATGGAGGCCAAACCAGAGGGGAGGTTGTTGATTTGTGTTGAAAGCCAATAGCATGAACTGTCCAAGTCAAAAAAATATAAAAATAAACCATTATAAAAATTTAGGAAGGTTTTTGGCCCAAAGTGTTGCAGAGAACCTTGCAGGAGTATGGTAATGACCATGTTCAAGCTGAATATGAAATTATGGAATGGTTTTGAATTTCTTAGCTCTTAGTTTAATGTGATGTTTTTTTTCTGAAGAGACACATTCCTTCAGTATGCTGGGGAATAAATGAATTTGAAACAGGTTTTTTGTTATGTTGCAGGAGCAGTAGTCTCTCTGATCCATGCTCCTTCAACTTAACCTTTTATTTTAAACCTCTCTAATGGTAAACATGTCAACATGTTAGCTATTTTACGCTATTTAAATGTTAATTCTCATAGTATGATGGATTTTTTTCAAATAAATAGACATGTTTTCTTAAAGAAAGATAGTGAGCTGTCAGTTCATATGGTAACTCTCTTTTTCATTTTATTTCCATGCATTTGTTTTCTAAGCCATAAATATCTTATTCTTCCCACTCACTAGATCTTATATGGAATCAAAATTGAAGTTATGTGACTTTTTTATACTAATGTACTCATTTACATTTATTCATTTTGCAGATGCTTTTATCCAAAGCGAGGATAAAAAGTTTTATCCAAGTGAGGAATACAACAAGCAAATCTTCGTGAAGAGGCAAATAGACAAAAGAAGTGCTCATAATACAAGTTTCAGACATTGCTTAGAGTAGCATAAGCTAGAATAGGGAGATGTTAAAGTTTAATTTTTTTTAAAGATTAAGTGCTCTCGAAAGAGATGAGTACTCCTGAACATTGACACAATTCGCTTGTGTCAATGTTGCTCCATGAAAAGGGAGCAAAAATAGTGATGACTTATCCTAAACTACACTGATTTTTGTCAGTTCCACGTGTAACCAACTAGAAAGTAGCAAATTTAGAGTCTGTAACTAAAGTTTGTTGTCACTTACTGAATGAATAGGATGTCAACATGAGAAAGGGAAATGCACAGTGATTTCAAAGTCCGTTCACACTCTGAGATTTACAGCAACAACATTTTAATCTCAGTTAGTACAAACACAGTTTTGAGTTTTGTATTACCAATACCCTTTTCTCTCACCTTTTACATCTTGCGCGATCTTTTGATTAATAGTGTACTCACTAGATTTTGCAAAAATCGCTTGCACTCATTCATCACCCAAAAAAACTGCTCAGACTGCATTCTGAAAGCAAGGATCATAAGGCCATATTTGTAGAAGAACGACCTGTCCTCCGGCATTTGGGCCAGTCAGTCGTGACCATTATTGTTTTTAATGAAATCTTCCCTCCTCCAGTGCCTGACTTTTTATTGCATTATTGTGCCTCTCAATTCTTTTTCCTGCCTTCCCCAGGCTGAGCTGGCATTTTCCTCTCTCTTTAATATCCACAATTATTTCAACATTAGACGAGACGTTACTTTGTGCTGTCTCAACAGACCATCCATCTTCGCATCTGCTTCCTTTGTTCTTGGAAGAGCAACTGAACCTTCCAAAGAAATAAAGGGGAAATTATTTTTGTCTTCTCCAAGCTGAAGTGTAGAGACCATGACACCACAACACAACACATTAAAGAGGCCGTTCGGTAACTTATCATCCTCTGTGAGGCGCTCTGAATGATCTGACTCTTAGCAGTTCCATTCATCTCAATCGCCATCTTTACTCATGGATGCTTGTTGCTTTTCACTCTTTTAAGAGCAAGTTTGGGCAAAATTCAGAATTTAAGAATTTGATTCCTTTTGATTCACAAGTTTGAATTTCAGAGAAGTTCAACAGTATGCTGGGAGATAAAGTGTTCATCCACCCAGGTCCATTAATTCATTTATTATAAAGAATTAGTATTGCAAATGAGCAAAAATCTATAATATAATATATATAATTTAATTTAATTTCAATGAATTGATCACAAATAAATGAAAAACTTAACAATTCAGTTGGATCGGAGGGTAAACATCTCCACCTAGCGGTGAACATATACAATTCCATTTGAACAATTCATTAATACATTAAACATTAAAACACCACATCTTGCAACATACCTGCACAATGGAGAATACGTAGAAATAAGAGAAACTGCACGGAGAATTAAAGTCACTTCTACATAAAACAAAAACAATGCACAAATTAATTACGACTAGGCCTCGTAATACAAACTAAAAATAACTCAACATAAAACAACACATTCGTCGCCAAACACATATCAACAGTTCTATAAGAAGTTCATTGCAGGATAAATCAGCAATAAAGCAGTTAGTTATGTGTTTTTAATTTTTTTGACTTATAATTCTCCGGCTGCTGAAAACGTGCGACTTACCCACAGCATGTCTCATTATCTCTGCTGTGGGCGGTCCCTATTTCTTGTGCTAAATGCCATCACGCAGCAGACAGATGGCGCTGTCCCCATTTATGCATCAATTTAACACTTTTACACACCGTTACATGCACCCCCCTTAAATTATGCTAAACTGGGAAAGCGCCTATACAGTAGGAAACTTAACACAAGAACTAGAAAAAGAGAGAGAGAGAGAGAGAGAGAGAGAGAGAGAAAAGAAAGAAACAAAGATGACAGTGTGAATGTCCTTGACACATTTCAGCATATATGTCAATTACAAAATTCCTCCATAGGAAGTATGCAAGTATGGACCGGTACCAAAATCCAGACTTAACATAGACTTAAAGAGATGCCCTAAACACCTCTCTTTACATACACAATTCAAGGATAGAAATTACTTCTTAAAAAAAACCTCTCAACTCAAAATGACAAAAGCCAACTTATAAGATACCCATTAAAAAGGCTTTTCACCACATCAAAAAGAGAAATCACTGAAGGTGTTGAATCATGCACAAACTGACTATTCATCTCACAGATCAATTTTTGTGGAGGTTTAATGGTCCTACCAGCCCTAGTACTAACTGTGTCTGTATGAATGTGTTTTGGTTGATTGCAAATGACAGGGTCAACTGTATCTGGAACAGGGTTATTGACTACATGTGAAAGTGGAAAAACTGGCAGGGTCAAGGAGTGCTGAAAGGAATTCTGATCCAACTCATTGTCAGGAGGTAGTCCTTCATCCAACAAATGCGGGATGTCACTTCCCTGTTTAGTGCATACAGAGCTACTACGGGTATCAGAGTCTGCTTTTGAATTGAAATTGTGCACATCCAAAGAACACTGAATTTCAGACAAAACAACTGAATCACTGTCATTATCAGGGCAGCTGTGCTGATCAGACTGCATAACCCAGTGAGCCGTTCTCATATCATTCAGTGTCTCTTATCCGATAGACATTAATGGGTGATCTCACTGACATCACTTCGTAAAGGCTGGACTCCCACTTGTCTGCGATTTTCTGTTTGCCACACTCACCACGGTTTGCCAGAAGTACTCTGTCACCTACAATCAAAGGTGATCCTTTCACTTTACGATTGTAGATCCTTGCATGCTGAGCTTGCTCAGTAGAACTGTGATTCTGTACAATTTTCGCAGCTTCGCCGAGATCACATTTGAGCCTGGATACGAAATCTGAATATTTCACAACAGTATCATCCTTGAGAACATGTTGAAACATTACATCGATTGGAAGACATGGAACTCTCCCGAACATCAGATAGAAAGGCGCAAAGCCTGTGGTCTCGTGAACAGTGCAGTTATAACAGAATGTTAGCATCTGCAAAGACTGTGGCCACTTGGCTTTGGACTGGGGAGGTAAGGCTCTTATCATGTTCCCTAAGATTCTGTTAAAGCGTTCTGTGATCCCGTTTCCCATCGGGTGATAAGGAGTGGTGTGCGATTTCTTGACATCTGACATATTCAACAACTCCTTTATTAATTTCCTCTCAAAACTTGGACCTTGATCCGAATGCACTCGCCTAGGGAATCCGTAAACACAAAAGAGACCATTCCATAAGTGATGAGCAACCTGTTTTGCAGACTGGTTCTTGCAGAGAAAAGTGTAGGCTAATTTAGTGAAATGATCTGTCGCTACCAGAACATTCACACTCTTGTCACCCCACTCTGCTGTCCAGAAATCGATACAGATGAGTTCCATCGGCTCAGAGGTACGTATGTTCTCAAGAGGAGCACAATCTTTCGGTTCAGGAGTCTTTCCTACAATACATTGCATACAGTTCCTTACATAATTTGCTATGTCATGTTCCATGCCTATTCAAAAGGACCGTTGTTTGGCCAATGAAAGAGTCCTGGAGTGCCCTTGATGACCAGCTGCATCACGCAGACCATGAAGCACTTGTTGTTTCAGAGCATCTGGGACAATGAATTGATGCAACTTTTTGTTCATTTGATTGTCTCTTTTGACTTTGAAAAGCATGCCATCTCTGATGGTAAGTTTATTCCAATGCTTGAGAAGCTTCAGGACAGTACGAGGCTCACTAGCACGTTCATGCTTGTCAGGACGTCGATGTCTCTGAACATAAAAGAGTGCTCTACTCACAGTGGTGTCCTGTTCTTGTGCAGCTGAAAGTGTGCTCACATTGAGTGCGGCAGTCTGGTCTACATCAAGGAAGTGTGGAATGGATTCCGCACCCATGAATCATCCTACACCACCAGAACAATGCGCGTCCAATACAGGAGCAACATCCTGTGAACTCAAAGCACCTGCTGTTGTCTGACATTGACTGCCAACTCCAGTCGATCCAGAAGAATTGTCAGCAGGACTCAATACTTGACAGTTAGTGGTAAGTCGGAAAGAATCTTGGATGACTTGACCTACAACTCCATCAACCTGACTGAGCAAAGACTGGTAAGGTTCAGTTACGAGTCGATGACTTACACTGGACTGGACAAAAGGTTCCCTGCTCAACTCGTCTGCAACTATGTTCTTAGAACCGGGCACATATTTCAGGTCGAAGCTGAAGAAAGCTAGCTTAGCAACCCAGCGTTTGCTCGCAAGCATCAAGTCTTGGCTTGGTGAGTATGTAGGTGAGGGGATTATTATCTGTCCAAGCTATAAAATGACGCCCCTTCAACCAATAATGGAACTTGTCACATATCGCGCACTTAAGTCGGAGTCCATCAAGTCAACTGCTTTAACATCCGTAATGGCCTTTATTTTCCCAGGTTCAGTTTTAACACCATCTTCACAAATTAAATGGCCAGGAAACTTGACTGACTTTCTCAAGAAATGGCATTTTTTAGGGGAAAGCTTGAGATTGCTTGAGATTGTGGGCAAATTAAATGGCCAGGAAACTTGACTGACTTTCTCAAGAAATGGCATTTTTTAGGGGAAAGCTTGAGATTGTGGGTCTTGAGTCTTGAGAACACCATTTCCAGCCTTTCAAGTGCAACCTGTTCGTTGGGAGCAAAGACCATGAGATCATCAAGGTAGCACAATAAACTGGTGAAATTCTTGTCACCAAAGATTGACATCATCATGTGCATGAATGTAGCTGGGCTATTGCAGAGGCCCTGCAGCATCCTGTTATATTCATGCAATCCAAATGGAGACGAGAAAGCAGTGTATTTCCTATCGTCCTCATGCAAAGGAACATTGTAGAAACCTGAGGTAAGGTCCATAGTCGAGAAGAAAGCGTTCCCTCCAAGAGCAGCTAAGGCGTCTGACTGGTGTGGTAGAGGATGGGCGTCTTTTACTGTTCTGGCGTTCAACCATCGAAAGTCTGTACAGATCCTCAGATCACCATTCTTTTTCCACATCAGGACAAGAGGAGAAGCATACTCACTATTTGATTTTCTGATAATACACTTCTCTTCCATTTCATCCAACGCTACTCTCAGTTTCTCATAATGGCCTGGAGGTACACGACGGTAGGGGAGACGAAAGGGTTTGTCATCCACTAAGCGGATCCGATGTACAAAATCTTTGGCTTCACCACAATCCATCTTGTTCCTTGAAAATATGGACTCATATTTCTTGATGAGATGGAGTAATTTCATTTTCCAAGAGGAAGACACTTCACACACCGTCAGATCTAGGTCTCTCAATCCCAAGTCATTGAAGATTTGCACCATCTCATCCTCAGATTCCTGGGGACCATACTCATGTTGAAAGTGTTGAACTTGAGAATTAATGGACTCACTTTCTGCGATCTTTGCATTTCTTCTCAATGTCAACACACTGTTAGTGGGATTTATAACTTTCACAGGTATCCAACCATCACCCCATAAAGGTGTAATGACTCAACCGACCATGATTTGCTTAGGGCCACATTTGGACTGGGTAGGTTCCACAAGCACTGTATTACCCACAGATATTGCAGCGTTGACAGGAAGCTTGCCCCATACAAGATGTTCAATCTGCGGTTGAAGCGTCACACTGTGCTTGAGCTTAACAGTACCTACTTTTCCAGGTATGTGATCGCCTCTCCATCTCTGTGTGTTGGACAGCAAGGAAATGAACTCCAAACTCTCACTCTCTCCATTATTACTTGGTAGTGAGACCAATTTCCAATAGTCATCCTTGTTCTTTAGGAGAGTCAGCAGGCTTTTGATGGCGTTACTGACCAAGATCATCTCATCTGCCTGGCCTGGAACGATCAGCGCTGGTATTATCATTTTACATCCATAAACACAGACAGACAGATCATACATTGCTGTTGGTGTGACTCGATGACCACCACATCCTATAATCACAACATCATCGGCAGGACACTTTGGCAACTTAGAAATGCTCTCCAACAATCTTGCTTCAGCTGCCTCACTGAGAGTGCAGGCCATTGAACCGCTGTCAAGTAATGCAGTGAAAGATGGGCCATTTTCTACAGATACAGTTGTGTAAAATAATGAATCAGCTCTGGAGACTCTTTGTATTCCTTGAAAGACAGTGGTTTTATCAGGTGAGACACTGGGTTTGTACTGCTCATATACGGACTCATAATCTTGTGTGTCAAAGATGGGGGGGGGTTATCAATCTGGTCTGTACTAACCTCCTTTACGCACAGACCTGTTAGTTTTCCTGTGTGGGCTGAGGCGGTTGTCGTCTTCTCCTAGGGCAGAAACGTCTGGAGTGACACACAGTCTGTGCTCACGGCAATGTGTTAAGGCAGAGTGAGCAGCATCATTGCAGATAGCACACGGCAAAGCATCCAAACCTTCAATCCTAGGGAGCCTATTATAAGGCTGGTATTTAGGATGAGACTGAGGTCGGTTAGTATTGGTCAGCAGGACTTTCTCAAGCATGTCAATGACCTTTTCAAGAGCAGAGAAATCTGTGCTTTTTTTGTTGTTGTTCGCACACCGTGGGAGCGGGCACCGGAACTGTGTTAACATCAATCTTGTTGACTGAAACTCTCTCACTTTGGCTGCGATGCACTGTACTTATGGCATTGAAAGATAAATCAGATTGGTAGTCATTAAGTACAGCCTGTACTTCATGTGCCGACCACTTGTCACTCGGTTTGGACCTGAAGGTTAAGGCCAAGTCTTTACTCAGGCAGTGTCTGATAAACATGTGCACTATTTCCACACTGGGCTTGTCAAGTGTTTTACCTTGCTCTCGCAGGCATTCTGAAGCGACATCTGCTGCTTTGTTGAGTCTCAGCCAGTAGTCGTATGGATTCTCATCCTCCTCTGGCAAGGTAGTGTAAAAATAAGCAAGAGGGACAGGCGAGTAGTGATTACAGCTAAAATGTTTACACAGCAGACTAGACAGAATTTGGGCAGACAGTAGTGGAGGAGTCACAGTTCCTGATCCAGAATTTGACTACATCTTTTGCTTTACCACACAGGTGTGCAAGGATTTCTTCCACATGTTCATCGGCACTCATGTTGCTCTTTTTGACAAATGTCCTCATCAGATCTTCCCATTCTTTAATTTCAATTGTGTCAGAACCATCCCCTCTGAATGAAGGTGGATTCTTGACTTTTCTGTGCTGAATTACTTGGTTTTGTGACAAATTTGCCATGCTTGAAGAGCTAGTAGCCTTATTATCATCAGGGTGTTGTCTATTTGGGGTGTTAGTGTCCAAGCTATAAGGACTAAGATGAGATATAATGTTGTCTGCTAACTGTTGACCAATCTGATGGACAATTGAACTCATCTTCCCTAACACATCAGGTACACCATGTTCAGCATTAGGTGTAGAAGTGATCACTTCACTAGGCTTATGATTGACATTTGACTTCATGTCCAACGCATCACACTCTGCACACGCACTGCACACCCTTCTGGTAATGCCAAGTCTACTATCACTATTGCCAGTATTGGGACTGTCCATTGAAAAGGGAATTGGTTCACCTACAAATGGGAATTGGTTCACTTACAAAAAAGATTCCTTCAGAAAACAGCTACTTTTGAACAGCAGTCAATAGCTGGGTTTTCATCCAAACATGAAGCGAATCTTTTCAAAGTTCGCAAAAAAAACAAAAACAAAACAAAACGAATGGGAATTAGGTGAGTTTCCATCAAGTTGTTTGTGCAGATGATGGTGGTATTGGTAACCTAGTAACCAACAGTAAATAAAACATCATCAGCGGAAACTGATTAGTCACATGGGTTTAATGTTCGCTGCGTCAGAATTTATTCGGCAAATGCGTTTCGCAAACTCTTGTCAAAAAACATTTGATTCCCCCCAAAATTTGGTATTTCCATCACTCTGATTCGATACCTCAAAATGCACATAAAAACAGGGTGATGGAAACATAGCTAATTCTGCTTTGTGCAGAACAGTGCAGTTACGACTTGTACAAACAGGGGTTAACTAGACTGTGCTAACCAGTAGCTATGTTTCCATCCAAAGTCGCAAATTTAACTTATGCGCAAAATTGGAATATTGCATAAAACACTTGCGAATACAGCAGTGTTTCCATCCAGTGAGTTGAAGAGAACAAAATCGTCACTTCCTGATAAACTGGCACTAAATATCACTGAGAAAAGTAAGAGGAGCCACTGTATATAATAAATTAGTTGCGTCTCAGAGCGCACAGCAATAATGCGTTATCTTTAGGGTGACCAGACTTCCTGTTTTTCCCGGGACAGTCCCGTATTTCAGCTCCATTTTTAATGTCTTTACTTAAAGGTACAGTATGTAATAATTCTCTCCAATAGAGGTTGCTAGAAGCCTATTCAAAACAAAGGCGTAGCTTGATGACGCCAGGTTTTGAGAGCGGAATCTTGGGGCATGTGATCTCCACCTCAACGGACAGTGCAAAAGAATAGGGATAGGATTCGGTAAGAAATCATGTTCATGGATGCGATTATTAACATTACTGTAGTATGAAGCCAAGCAGGACCGAGTGTTGTGGAGTTGAACGAGGCCGCTGGAGCGATTGCGCAACACACGCCTCACGAGCAGCGGGACTTTTATTATGACACAGTCGCCGGCGCCGCTTCTGCTTTTCCAATCATGAGTATGAGGTAACACAGCTCTGTTTATTATATTAGATACATTTGAGTGTGTTGAAAATGATGTTATAACGTTACTCTGTGCGTTCACTTGGCAGCTGCTGTGAGACACTTGTTTGAGACACACTGCAGTAAGCTAGATCAATTTTAGAATATCATATTAAATGCTGGATGGCTTGTGTTGATAAATGACATGCAATTCATTTTAAAACGTATTGTATGATGGAGAAAATTCTGTATTACTGTTACTAAAAATAAAACTGCACCTGATTATGCTATGTTAGCTACTTGACAAAGTAGTGTTTTTCTCTGAGGCATGGTAAAGCATGGTACTCGCAAAAAAAATCAAGAAGGTGTTGAGCTATATAACAACAATTAGTTTTCTGTCTATCAATATTTGTTCCCTTGTCTATTAAAACATGTAATATATTAAAGCGTCTTTGGTGTTTCCATGGTTTCTACAAAATAAAACCGGAAACCGAGGGTAACGCGGGTATGACGCAGTTGACAGGCGACTCCTCACATGTCCCGGAGCCTTGGTTAAAATTGCAATTTTCTCACGAATTTCCAAATAGTTGGAAACATTTGGGATATTGTAAGTACTCAAGTGAACAAAATATATAACCCTGGCGTAGTGGTTTTTAGATATTTTACTGCAAAAATATTACATATTGCACCTTTAAGAAAAAAATCATGTTTTGTCCCGTATCTTTCCTAAAATTTCTTTACGACTGGGTAATCATAGAACAGATAGTAGAAGTGTTCTGTCACAGAAGAACAGCCCAATCAATTCGTCGTAGAACAAAATTACCATCCAATCACAATTCGTTATTGATTAACTTGCCATTAGTGAAGGCTGGATAGGCGGAATTGCGCTGAATGACACACATCAGAAGCATACTCTCTCTCGCGCATTCTCTCTTTACTTGCACACAATCAGTTCACCTCGTGTCTAAATACAGTCGGTTATAACTTATGATTTAAGTGGACATAAACGGGTGGGTGAAAATCAGATATGTGTCAGTATATTACATCCATGAATTCGGTCTTAAAGGGACAGTAGCCTAATTAAATATTTGTCTGTCATTAATGTTAATCAAACAACAAAAGATGTTAAATAAATGTACACATGGTAAATAAACATACTTTATCTGAAAAAAAAAAAAAAGTTTATTTAATTTGTATCTCTAATGTATTTGTTGTATTATTTGTAAATTTCTTTTTATATATGTGTGTATATGTGTGTGTGTGTATGTGTGTGTATATATATATATATATATATATATATATATATATATATATATATATATAATACATATATACATATACATACATATATTTATAATATAAAATATATATTTATAATATAAAATATATATTTATAATATAAAATATATATTTATAATATAAAATATATATTATAGTGAAATAAAATTTCTCATATCATGGTCATATTGCCCACCCCTTGCTCACCCGTCCTGTATTCCACCATGAGAAATCTGGTTACCCTAGTTATCTTGCTTTCGGAGGCGGATGCCTGCTGTTTGGGAATGCAGCCGTGTAAGACAGTTCTGGAAGCTAATTATACTGAACCACTTTGACGACAGACTTTGTTCAGGCATTTCAGAACAACCAAAACAGCATTTCAGATGCTGTAAGAAAAGATCGGTCCACTGGTTAGTCCAGTTATGCCGTCCCATCACACAAAGTCACATGATTTTTTTGAGGCGCATGTTTCCATCATAGTTTATGTACATTTTCTTATCGGATAAAAAATGTATAAGAGTCAAATGAGTGCATAAAGTTTTTATGTGCATTTTTAGAATTTATGCGCATCTTGGCCTTTCCATCCAGCAGTTTTTTTTAATGCAGTATCCCAAAATGTGCATTAAAATAGGTGGATGGAAAAATAGCTAGTAAAACCTTGACCCCTTGCCCTCTGATCTTTCGACAGCACCAGATGACAAAATCTGTTAAAAGGGATAGTTCACCCAAAAATGAAAATTCTGTCAGGTTTGGAACAACTTGAGGGTGATTAAATGATGACAGACTTTTTTCAGTTTTAGATGAACTATCTCTTTAAGAGTAAATGCCATCCCACACTGAAAATTTCATGTTTGTGTGAAGCCAAATCATCCTGCACATTCAGTGAAAGATTTCCCAGAATCGCCCGCTGCTTTTTCTTATGATCATATTTTCTTCATTTTGCTTTGTGTATGTCTACTCTCATAGTCCTCTCTCTCCCACACATCCCATTCACCACTAAGAACAATACAAGTAAATGGAACTCGTGGCTATGGAGATGGGCGAGCCTCAGCGTTGAAGGCTGGTGATGTCATCAGAGAGACTAAGCACTCATTGGCTGTTGACAGGTGAGAGCCCCAGAGATTTTACTCTGCAAAGAGCATTCACACTCAGGCAGAACAACACCTGAGGCGATTTCCTCATTATTTGTCTGAAAAAAGCCCTCTTTATAAAGTTCCTCCACCTATTAATCCCCAAACTGTGAACCAACTGCTGCCTCTCTTTCTCTTTCAGGGGTTTCCTTTATTAAACAAACACACTTTCAATTTATTCTTGAATATTCATCTTCCTGCTTTTATTGTAAACTCAAAACTCACTGTATGTGTTGCGAGTCCAGGAAGTGGCATAGATCTTGTTTCAAAGTTTTCAAGCTCTGAGAGATGTCAGTCCATGTCCACATGCCTCTCTATATCAGCCTCATTAACCACATTAGCATTCCTTCAGCTGCAAATGAGAGTGTGTTGTGAGGCAAACGTGTTTATAAAACACCAGCTACGCTGTGAATGAACCTAATGACACGGTTTCTTCTAGAAGAAGTGTGGGTGCTTCCTTGATGCCCGCGGCCTTGTCATATCTCTCTCTCCACACATTGTTTTTGGCACCCATTTCTCCACTCAGTGCTCATCATCTGTTTGCCACTCAGATTGGCATTGGGGCTTTTAAAAAGGCAGCAGAAAGGAAGGACTGCAGATGGCCGGGACACATGGCAAACGAGGCTACTGAGACACAGCGTTCACTGCAGTGAACGATTAATGAGAAAACATACCCATACTCTCTAGCCAGACTCTTTCATCTCTCTCTTTCTTTCTTTTTTGTCTCTCTCACTTCTCTCCTTTTGGCTGTGCACTTTCAATGCAAAAAAAATTGGGTCTGCCGACAAGAGAAGGGCAGATTTCCTCTTGCGTTTGCAGTCCTGGCCTGACTCTCAGTATTTCTCACCAACGTCTCCTTGATCAGCACTTCTCATCTTTATTCACTTCATTAGAGTCGTCTTTTCCCCCAGGACACTTTCTCTCTCTTTTGGAGAAGCTTTTCCGATAGCTCTAAGTTCCTTAATTAACCAGGCAATTAATACAGAGAAGAGAGGCCTTGATGGGAGAAAAACAGTGACAGCGATCGGGAAACGGGCCAGGAAAACGTTTGTTATGCGGTCTTTGGAGGATGCACAATTCACATATAAACACTGCACAGTTTAATTTTGTTTTTAAATTGGTTTAATGTGAGGGTAATTTTTTGATTTATATACATTGAATCAGCGCACCTGACAATTAACTGGTTCAAAAAAAGTATAAAGTTTGAGAAGGCCGTCATATGTTTAATACACTTCACTTGTTGATAACAAAGAGTGGAATACATTTTTCTTTTTTCTTTGCATTTTTATACCTATATTATACAAGATTATGCTATTTAAATCAATGTGATAAATGACTTGGGTCAAAAGCAATCAAAAACTAATCTGATTGTATTACCTAAAATGTGCAATGTAATAGATTACATTACTAACTACAATTTTCATCATGTATTCAGTTATGGATTACAGCAGTGTTGTCAAAAGTACCGACTTCGGTACCAAGTCGGTACTGAAATTTAAAAAATGTGACATTAGCATTTTGAGCGCTGTTGAGCGGATTCTTAAACACTTCTGATTGGCCATTGTGTTCACACACTCAACAGATATGTCTGTGATTGGCTACAATGATCAACGCTTCAAAAACATGTTGTAAATAGACATCTGTGACGGTCTTCACAGAGCGCTTACACACGTTTGAAAGCAGGCGTCTATCAGCGGATGCTTTCAAACGTGTGCATTTGGGCTCGGTGAAGAGCGTCACAGATGTATATTTACAACATGTTTTGAAGCGTTGATCACTGTAGCCAATCACAGACATATCTGTTGAGTGCGTGAACACAATGGCCAATCATGCCTGGGGGAAATGCTGGTATCGTCACATTTTTTAAAATTTCAGTACCGACTTGGTACCGAAGTCGGCACTTTTGACAACCCTAGATTGCAGTTTATAAGTAATCTACCCAGCACTGATATTATCATATATATTTTTGTAACATATTGCCACGTTAATATTAGTAGCTTGTATAGCTAACTACTTTCTAAAAATGAGTGCCTTGACTGTATTTTAATTACTAGCAGCTTGACAGGCTACAGTTTGAAAGTGGCTTCCTCAGCACTGCCACAAATACATTGTGTTGCATCGCTCCGGTAATTACAGAACGTGTCTATATATCACCTGAGGCAATATAGATGATCATGATTATAAAATACATTTCATAAATGGATAAGTCATTAGATGAGTTGATCTGAATAATACGCCTATGGCAACAGAATTGCATCCCGTGCTCATTCGTTTCATTCATAATGGGAACATTAAGGCTCAAATGTCTTCTCTGGTGAAAAACTCGTTAACCCCCCGTCGATGTGAGCATCTTTCCGTGGCAAATACGAGTGCGGTGACGGCAAATGCTCTGAAGCTGGACTAGGAAAAAAGCTGTTATTAAAGCCTGTTGTTGTCAAAGCCGGTTGTGGTTAAAGATTTAAAAGGTCTTTGGAAGTGAAAATCTCTCCTCCTCCATCCCATAAAATGGGTCATTGCAATGCAGCTCTCACTTGTCGCGTTGACGCATTCCTGCGTTCCGACAACAACCCGAGATTGATATCTCTCGACCTTGCTGTGTTAGCGCTGCGCCAGGAGCTGGTTGCTGTTTTTAGTGTTTTTATTTTTTGTTTTTTTTTAAATGAATGAGAGTGGGAGGGAGGGGTATGGCAATGCTTGCCGCCCAGTTCCCCGGCCTCCTAATTAGGGAGTAGAGTTCTGATAACCCTGATGGATTAGTGTGGATTGAGGGGAGAGAGAGAGCAGTTGGAAAGAGCCAGTCGCCCAGATTCACATTCAGCACAAGGTCACCTCATAACCCAGCACATGAATGGACAGAGCTGGAGTGAAGGAGACTGGCACAAAACATGGAAAAACACAAAGCACATTGAACAGAAATGTGGGTTGCACTTGATTTTTACAGTGTACCTACCTAAGAAAGTACTGTTAATATAAGGTAACAACATGGTTAAGGTTAGGTTTAGGGGTAGGTTCAGGGTTAGTATCTAGTTATTATTGCCCAGTTATTGTAATATCTATAATAAGTACATAGTATGTACATGGGGAACAGGACTGTAAAATAGAGTGCTACCAAAATATGTGTTTGTGTTTTGAAGATGTCTAAAGTCAAATTGCATTTGTGCATATAAATAAACTAAACAAACTGAAACATTTAATAACGACAGGGCCGGCCAAAGTGCTGCACAGAAAGTTGAGTAAATCTAACAGTGAATTAGCTGACAAAGTCAATATAGTGGATTATAAAGAACACCTAGTCTCTTTCACTGCAAACAATGTTGTCGAAACTAGTGCTGGATATCTGAGGTAATTTTGTGTTACACTGTTTGCTAGCCTGGCATAATGATCTAATAATTGTCTTACAGCTGGAAAAAAATCATTCTGATCCCAACTATATCATTTCTCTATATCGTTATCATTATAGCTGTGGTGTTGACAGTGCTATTCTTTTATATTTAGAACGATTTTTATCTTTATCGTTATCTCTTCATAGTTATCGTTATTGGTGTGAACGGGCCTTAAGCCATTTTAAAAAGATATGTCTTAAGCAAAGTTTTAAAAGCCTGTACAGAAATGGAAGATCTTAAGTACAAAGGCAAGTTATTCCACAACCGGGGTGCTGTCACTGAAAATGCACAATCCCCCTTAAGGGTTCACACTTGGCATGTTTGGTTTGACTAAAACGAACCCTGGTGCGATTGCTCTGTTAGTGCGGATCATGTGAATAAGTGTGAACGCTGCCATCTGAACCCTGGTGTGCACCAAAAGGAGACAGAGACCGCTGAAAAAAAAAGTGTCTCGGTCCGCTTCCAAACGAACTCTAATGCGGTTTGAACGAAATATGAACACAACACGGACCAAAGACATGTAAAAGAACTAAAAACAGGACATGATGTCACAAGATGCGACCCTAATAGTTGACCCTAATAGACCCATCATAGTTGCGTTGTTGCCCATCACAGTTCAATTCAGGCATCAGAACCACGTCTCCTCACAGCAGATCTTCATTTGTGTGTGACAGAGGGATTCCTGCTGCTGTTTTGACCCCTTTACACGTTTTATAAGCTCTTTACGAGTTCTCAGATGGTCAAAATACCATCATATGAAGGCTACACACATACAACAAGTGCATTTAGCCCAGCACACAGCATTGTTTTGGATGTTCGGTAAGTTCCTTCACAAAATATACGCCTTAAAAGCCTACCAATCAGGTTGTGAACCTATCCCTATGCCTTTAGGTTTGGTATCTTTAGGTTCGGTGTTAAAAATGCCAATGTGAACGCTAAGTGGACCAGGACTAAATGTTTTTTGGGGTCCGGACCAAACGAACCAAACTACAAGTGTGAACACACCCTATGTTTTAAGGGTACCTAAGTCTTAGGCACCGACAGCAACAGAAGACCTTAGAAGCCTGTTGGTCTGATGGTAAGAGAGAAGATCAGATAAGTAGTTTGGTGCCGAACCTGTCAGGGACTTATTAACAAACAATATTACCTTAAACTGGATTCTGTTCTCAATGGGAAGCCAGGGCAAACTAGCCAAAAAGGAGTAATGATTTCCCTCTTTCTAGTCTCTGTTAGAAGTCTGGCATTTTGGACCGACTGGAGGTGAGATAAACAAGATTGACTGCCCCCTAAATACAATGAGTTGCAGTAGTCTAGTCTTGATGAAATTAATTCATGGATAACAATTTCCAATTACCTAAATGAAAGAAAAGATTTGCTTTTGGTTATCATTCTAAGTTGAAAAAATGCTGATTTATCAACTGAGTTTATTTGTGTATTAAAATTTAAGTGCTGGGTCAAAAATAACTCCCAAATTTCTTGCTTACAGTGTTAGTTATACAACCCGGGGTTTTTAAGAGGATGTTGGCACAATAAGGACCAAAATCTAACACTTTAGTCTTGGAGTCATTTAACTGAATCAAATTGCACTTGTAAATGCAGCAGAATAGACCCGTCACTATCTTTTTAAGTTGTTAATATTAATCAAACAGTGTTGAGAAGAAAACCACTCACTGCTAATAATGAAATGCATTTCTTTTGTTCTTTATCACTAAATGTTTATTTGAATAATTACTTGAAGGGAAAAGGTAATCGAGGCGACATGTCATTGTTATAATTTAATTTGTTAATATTTAATTTCAAAGAGGATGTTAATAGTTTTTGCTGATATAGAGCATCACAGTTTCACTGGTGTCAGCTACTGAATAAGGATCTTTTGTTTTCTCTCTATTTTTCTTGATCTCTCCTTTCTCTTCTCTTGCTTTTTCCCTCGTGTTTGAGAATGACAGTCTTATCTATAAGGATCTGAAACTTAATGCAGCCGTGTGGTCCCTCTGGGCTGAGTGACTTTACTGTAAACCATTCTTGCTTGGGTCTAGGCAGGAATAGGCTCCATTATCACAATCTGTCCTGACTGAAATGCCCTGAGAGCAGAAAAGCTCAAGAATACAAGTGGTCAATCAGCGTTTGATAAGGGAGAAGATATTCTGTCAGGCACTTATCAGAATTCCCACCTGATTCTGTTGAGCCAACTCACAGGAGAGTTACAGTATACAAGTTGTTTATGTGCTTCATGGCAGGGTTAGTATAGTTTTTAACTTTTAATGTGTTTGTACATGTTTCCTTTCTGTTTTATTTTAAATTTTATGAAAAAAAATATTTTTTATTTTATTTTTTTCTTTGTTTTTGGAGTCATGTAAAAATATTTTAAGCCCTGTTTACACCTGATATTAAGATGCGTTTTGGTCGATTGGATCACAAGTTGACGATGCTAAATACAGGTGTAAACGGGGTCTAAAATATTTTGAACTTGTCCACTTTCGATCACTTCCAGAGGTAGTCGAAAACACATTTGACTGGATTGATTTCGTAGTGTAAAGATCATGTGGTCGAATGTGTTCGAACAGCCACAAAAGTCTGTCTACTCTCCTCCTTCTGACCTAATGCGTAAACATTATGGGAAGCGCTCTAGCCAGATGGGATTTAAACTTTGTCAGCTGAAGATCCAAGTTTGGTTTAAAGACAAAAAATGTACCAAGCACAATGTTCTCTCACCATTCCTGATTTCTAACACACACTCACAGAGTTCGGCCGGTCTTGCGGCTGTCAGAGCAGAAATGAAAGCTGATGCTCGCTGTATGTTTATCCATCATCTCCGGGTTTGTTATTGCTCAAGCTTATTTCGTCCATTAGATAGATAGATCTGAAAAAGCCCATACGTTTACCCGCCCATAGACCCTCCCCTTGTAGAAATCAGGACAGAAGTGGTTGAAAGTGGACAAAAGAGACGGATTAAAACACCAGGTGTAAACGGGAATGTGTCTCCCTCGTCTACCTGTGATCCGGTCGAAAAAAACGCATCTTAATACCAGGTGTAAATAGGACTTTAGTTTCAGTTGACTGGTACAAACTGGACAATAGCTGTTGCACGCAGGTTATTAGGTGGTTGACTATCTTCCATGTTTCAAAAACCAGCTTGGGCCAGTTAATGACCAACTTGAATCCAGCTACCATGCCATTTTTGTGAGCACATGCGTGTGTGGGGGAAACGCTCAGCACTGTGGGGTGAACAGGTAGGAAAGGATGTCATGGTTTTGGGCGAATACAGGGAAGAGGCGAGGAAGGTCATTACCATCCAGCTTATCGACCCACCAACTTGCTTGTGCTTCACAAACTGTAGGGCTGTTACTCGCACTCACATACATCAGTGCTTATGAAATAGCCTTGTCATAAAGACACGTTTGTTGGGGGAGTTCTCATTAATCAAAGGGAGAGTCCTCTGCAGAATCGGCATGGTGGATCAAAGGTAATTACCAGTTATGGCGGAATTTACGAGCAGAAGGTAGCAGGCGAATGCTCATCTATATTGAAGAGAAATTTAATTGAAAAAACGAACTGAAGGACTGCAAACTGAGTTTTTAATTAAACGTAGTCATCCCTTCATGCCTCCATGCTGCGACATCACTTAAGTAAGCATTGCATCATGTAAAAGAAGAGAGCAAGATTGATATAGGCTGCTTGCGATGAAGTGCCATCGCCACTGTCGCTCTCCCACAGAGGTGAATGACCCGTGCCTAATTACAACCGCCACCGAGAGACTGCTGTAGTGCTCCAAGGGGAGGAGAAACTAGCAGTCAGAGGAGTGCAAGAACAATTAAAGGTGTGCCCTAGGGGTTGTTGCATTTCTCTTTTGAAGTAATTTCTCATTTTCCCTCAATTACAGGGCTTGAAATGGAGAATTTGAGCATGAATGTTTGCATGTTTACATGTGCTTCAGTAGCCCAAGTGATAGAGGCCAAATGGGACGAAAACTTGGAGAAATCACTTCCAAAGAGGTCGCAACTTGATTAATAATTTATAATGCTTTGTTTGTCCCTTTTTATTTTGGGCAATACAAATGAAGCTGCATAACAAGATACCCACATGAATAACAATCACACAGTTGTGTCCTTTGCGCTAGAGTTTAACAGTCTTGCAGCAAAAGGAACAAAGCAATTCTTATAGCGGCTGTATCTAAACCTTGGGGTACGCAAATGTCGACCAGATGGAAGTGGTTGGAATTGAGGATAGAGCTTGTGATAAGGATCCAGAGTCATTTTCCTTGCCTGACTGAGAATAATTTTGTCGAATATAGATTGAAGATGGGGGTAAACCCCCAGACCAACCACCTTCATTACCATATGCACCAAACGGTTCAACTGAGATCTAAGGGTAACTGTCAGATTTCCAAACCAGGCCGCTATACCGTACAGTAAAACTGACTCAATTCAGGCATGATAAAACAAGAACATGACCCTCTGAGCAGCTCCAAAAAGTTTGAGCCTCCATAGTAGTGATGTGTCATCATATTAAAGATTGAACGAATCTTTAATATGACTCGGGAACATCGAGTTGTCTCATTGAGGGATTTGTTCATTTCGCATTTTTATTTTTTTTTTGGTTGCACCTTTTGACACAGATTATCTACATGTAAGTTTATTATCAATAAGTAAACCTAAGTATTTGTATGAAATAACCTGTCTAATGGGCTCATTGTTAATCATGATAAGTGAGTGGTTGCCTACTATCTTGGGATTAAAAATCATTTCCTCTGTTTTTCTAACATTATAATTAAATTCTGACAAAGTTGGCAATATCTGCAGTATAATATTGAATGTCCTTATCCTTATACAAAAGACCAAGAATGGCAGTATCATCTGAAAACTTTACAACAATATTCCCAGGATGGTGATTCCTATACATATATGTATGTTCAGTTTCACTGAGGGCTGAATCTAGAATATAAAAAGCAGAAATTAACTGTAAAAGGGATTTGAGACTGAAAAGAGGCAAATTAAATTTGATGGCAATCAAAATACAGACTTTTTGCTAAATTAGATTTTGATTTATCTTTGAGGCGTCCATGTGGACACAAGATGACAAAAAGCATTTGTTTCTAATTAGTGAATCATTCGGGTGGGATTGTTTTTTGGCTTCTTACTAGCAATAGCTTGAAATATCAAATGAGAAGCTCCTTTTGCTCTTTGCAATTCTTATCTTTGTGGTATGATTTTTTTTTTTTTGCACAGTATGGTGTAACGAATTTATTCTTGTAACCGCATCTTATAATTAATCCTTATGCAGACAGACTGTATTCAGAGTAAACTGCTCATCTCATTAACTTGAAATCCCATCTGAAGGGAAATGAGTCTTGTTTGCTAAACTGCAGTGCATCGCAGCTCAACGCGTGTTTACTGTTTAGTTGTCCGTCCCGTTCCAGTTAGATGTTTTATTATTTTTCCGAAGCAGCGTTTAGGCGGTGTGAGGGAAGGCTTTTTATTTGCTCTGATTCGGCCTGTAGTGCTGTCAGTAGCGAGCGGTACAGGGGCCCGTGAGCGAGCTGATGCATTCAGCGAGAAGACAGACATGTCTGAACCTTTTCTACTTCGCCTGTCAATGCTGCAGCCTGAGCAGTTCATCCTCGAACACACAAACTGCTCCACGCTGGCTCCCTCCAGCTCGCTTCTCATTAACTGGGAATCATTTTTGGGAACCGAAGATGACTTCTTTTTTGCATGCTCCCTGTTTTCTCCATACATGTCTCGGGGGCCGTATGAATGTGTGTGAAAATCTGGGTTCAGATATTTTATTATACATTGGAACTTTCTTTTAAATTACATCCCTTACCGAGCTCCTCACACCTGGTTCAGGGGGCTACATATTCATCGTTTCCAGTTCACTAGTCCACGTTTGCACCATTTTTTTTTCATTGCAGTCTTGTAGCTAGGCATGGATCTGAGCGTGATTTCTCTCCCCCTTGGATCCAAAATAGTGGGACAAATCACCTGCTGAAAGTGCTTTTCCCTGAAAGGTCCAAATCTGTCCCTGCCTACGGCCTGAGATGCTGGGATAGGCTCCAGCATCCCCGCAGGACAAGCGGTTTGGAAAATGGATGGATGGATGAACCAAATCTGTATTACTACAATGCTCCTATCCACTGTGTTTATACCTGCAAAACAAAAGACAGGAGGAGGAAACCATTACTATTGTTACAATAACTATTACAACTATTATGGCGTGTGCTCCCTAAAAGCGAAGCGAATATTCGCATCGCATTACTCGCTCAATTTCTTGCAGGATTACTTATTTTTCCAATAAAATCATTGTGCAATGAGGAGTGTCTTCACACTCATCATCATCATCAACAACAACACCGGATCATACTAATGTAAAACTCATAGCTAGAATCAACAGATGCATATTTTCATCACTTTGCAGGTAGTCCAACTTCCTTGCTTAAGCCCTGGGTATACTTTGTTTGGAAAGTATACTTCATTTGACTCATACGCGTACACAGGTGTTTGATGCATGAGCAGTTTTGAGCACTCTCTCACCACAAGTTACAACCCATGTAAACATCTTTCTATTATTTCATGCTGGAGTTGTACAAATGAGGGTACTTTCTAACCACACAATCTCTCGTCTATGTAGGCCTCCATCGTCGCTGTAGCTCGCATGCGTTCCAGTCTGTTCTGATTATGCAGTTTGTCTTTGACTACCTTGTGAATTGACATCCCCAGTGCCACGGTTGCCACCTTGTGGATAAACTAATTACTGCAAAAAATGAAATGCACATGTGCGACCTGCACAAAAATGAGCACACTGTACGCTGACCCTCGCGTACACGTAAAAAGTGAAGTATACTTTGGGCTTTACTTTTCTCCAAGCTATCTCTTTTTGTCCAGTCTCTGTATGAATAAGAAGTTGTGTCAAACCAGACAATAAGCTCTTTGCTGATTGGCTTACGTGACAACGCGTCATGAATTGAAATATTTAAACTTGCTCGGAAGACGCGATTGAGGCGAGTATTGTGCATTTGCGGCAATCGCGTCGCCCAATTCGCGTCATTCGCATCGCCTGCCACGATCACACGTCTATTTGCGTCATTGCATTGACTTTGTATGTAATCTACTCATGCAAATAATTAAATTCACTTGTGGTGTGCACACACACCATTAGGCTTTTCGCTCTTTTTACCATAAGTGAACATAATCCTGGATTATTACACGGTTAATGATTTAATCTTCAATTTTAAAAATGCCACAAATCTACATTTGTAAACCCTGAATTTATCTTCTTATTTGCATATTAATGAGGTCAGTGCATTGATTGGATGAATCAAATTTGCAACATGGCACTTGATTGAATGAAACTGCAGTGGCAGTTAAATGTACATAAGCAAAAACAATAATGATAATTAAACATCTTAATTCTTCACTCGGACGCTGAAGCTAGTGTGTGATTGTTTTGGTGGTTTTAGAAAGTTCATTGATATTTAATAGCAGTGAGGCAGTTCATGATAGCTGTCTGTTGTGAAACAACTAGCTTTAACATTCTAAAGTAGTACTATATGGTTTCGGTGTTAGCATGGCAAAAGATGGAGTTGGATTTTATAGCCCAGTGCTAAAAGTGATGCTAACCTTCTTTCAAAATTGCAACTGTGTAAAGTTGCAGGATTTAAAAAGATGTTAAACCTGTTTTGAGCTAAAGAAGCAACATTTATGGAACCATTTTATCATTTTATTGTTGCTATGACACAGTGTATTATTAAAACATAAGCTTGTAAAACAGTTTTGGATATTTCTTTTCACATTTAATTAGTCATACACTGTACTTGATGAGTGGAGCCACGGAGTGGACTTACTTGCTTTAATCAGGAATTTGATAGTAGGTAGGACTACTAGAATTTGCTTAAATGCTATCCTGCAGATATAATATGCAGCTGTTGTTTTAATCACAAATATAGCCGCTGTTTTAATCACAGTTAAGTGGGTAGTTAAGTCTCAGCCGCTCAATGGGTTGATCAATCGATGTAGGCATTGATCGACATGCAGACTAATCGAAGCACAGTACACGTTTGCTTGCCAGCACTGCTCAGTGTCTGGTTCTCTGCAGTATGATTAGTATTCTTCAGTCCCGCTGTTATGAAACTGAAAATCCCATAAAGCTGGGCAGACTCATGCCTTGCAGGACCTCAGTTGTGACCCTATGAATGCTGAAAGTTTGTCCTGAAGCTTTATCTGAGAGCAAGGCTGCAGAGCTCTGCGGGACTCCTGCTTCCCAATAACCCAATAACGGCCACTTCAACACAGGGAACACAAGTGATGATGGCAAGTACACACTGTGAGTCAGGGAGTTTAGTTTAAAGGGGTAAAGGCAGACTTAGATGGGATGCACATCAAACAAATTCATTTTGGCACATTTAAATCGGCCAGGAATCAATAAAAAAAAAAAGAGAGAGACATGCATAGGCGAAAACAATGGGATTTGGGTTTTTTTTTTTAAAATCACCAATCAATTTTTAGGTTTCAGGATTTTTTTATACCAAACTTTCTATAAAGATGATTCTCAACTATGTTATGAAAGATAGAATGATTTGATATACCATTTTGCTATATGTGAAATGGCCATTAGCAGGTTTTCCCATTATATACAATGTATTAATGTACAATTAATGTGTCCTTGGGGCAAAATGTAATGAAAAAAGAAGTTTAATAATGGGAGTAATAATTGGCAAGATTTTCATAATATCCAATATTTCATAGGAATATTGAAATGTAATTTCTTTCCCTATTCACTTCTTTTGTGTCCCAAAATGCCTAATAAACATGCTTTAAGTTCTGGTGTCCGTTCTTCGTAACTTGCTTAATACATCCGAGATGATTTGATAGATGCTAGATCTTCTAATCGTGATAACTGAACTCTTGCTAATTTGGTTCTTCAAACGAATTTTTGGATTGGATTAAAATATCTGGATTAAGTTGTCTAAGATTACTGCGCGTTCTCGTGTTCCCTGAAAAGAGCAGATGCATCGATACTCGAAACCACGATCAGCAATGCAGTGATTGGCTGGAGTCAAGACGGCAACGTAATGACATCATATATTTAAAAACAGACACCTGACGAAAAACTTGACGAATTTCTAGACATTTATAAGGAAACAGCCAAGCGAATAAAATGACAGAAGAATGACATAAATGTTATAATAGATAAATTAAATGTGCACTATTTTATTTTATTTTTTTTATTTATTTGTTTTTTTTTACTTGATTACCCAATATTTAGGCTATAGTCATGATTTCTAGTATTTGTACAGGCAATTCAATGTTGTAATTAGCAACTAATTTACGTTTGAAGCAGATTTGACAGCATTAATTAAAGTTTCTTAAGGGTCAAGATCAAGTTATCTGCATCTCCTGTGCTTCATCAAGCCACTCCCATAATAACGGTCTCAGTTCAAATTAATGCACGCACGGCATAGACTAACTGTACATCATGTGTGTAAGACTCCAATAAAATTATTAAGTAATTATTCCCTCACGAATGAATCTCTCAATGAGTAAAACTGGCTGTGTCTATATTATGAGATACTACATGACATTATAATATTATTTGCAAATTTATTTTTAAATCATTATTATTGTCCCTGGTTTACATTTGGGTACTCTTGTGGGAAAGTCGCAGCGGCTGGAACAAACTTTGAGCATCACCTCCGCTTAAAAAGATGCAATCTAATCCTGTTTACATGAAATAAACCTGCTCCCGAATAGGTTTAAGCTTACGGACCTGTTGCTATGACAGCAAGTCCAGGATGAGCGTCAAAGAACCGAACAATCCAAGATCATGCCAAATCGTCATCAATCAAATCCAGCTAACTGAGTTAGCGACGTACGAAGAACGGGCCCCTGGTGTCCACTACAGTAGACAAAGTGATGTCCTGTTTCGTAACAGAAAGTCATATTCTGATTTGAAACCCCCATAACATTTTCCTGAGATGTTAATTTATGACAAACAATTTGAAAATCAGTCATATTTAAATGATAATTACAAAATATTTCCATATGAGTGTTAAATTTGATCACTAAATTAATGTCTGTCATTTTTAAAGACCAAGGAGAGGCAGCTGTAATGAAACTTCCAAATATTTGGTATCTCTGAAAAGCCCTGAATGTGACTTAAAACTGTGACATGTACCTTTTCAGAGCAATTCACTAAAATATAATGTCCACTACAGAAGACGAAAGTCTATTCCTGGGTTCGAGGAGGATATGTATTCATTTCTTTGTTTTCTCATAATTAAATAGTTTTTTCTTCAGTCAAAGGAAGGGTCATTTTGACCCAGTAGCCACTATAGATGGTTTTCCACAAATAAAAGAAGCATTTTTATCTTTTATCTTTTTTTGGCACAATCTCATCCTCGTACTCTCATTTGCCCATTGCATTCAGTCGTCTTTTCCACTATTTTCATTCCAGTAATATTTCACAAATTCCATCTTTCTTTCATTCTAGTTGCAAAAAGTCTATTAGCACTCAACCACATGATGAATTCTTGCTGACATGCTATTTTATAATGGGCTTTTAACATTTGTTGTGCACAGAGTATCAGAATGAATGCTGATGGTCTGAATTGGAAAAAAAAATAAAAATAAAAAATAGAGCCTTGCTCCAGGCAAAATCCTGTAACTCCGTTTCCACTCGCATACTCTGGTGTCACTGTATTATCTGACTCCGTGTCTTCAGGTGTCACAACGGGGAAGAAATAGTTGATGAACAATAGCCTCAGCTGTACCAGTGTCACCTTTTCCCATCTATGATCTAAACATAGCACGCTGGAACAGACATTCTTATTTTGGCTCGTCTCTGTCTATCAGATGCTGCTGATGCCTTCTAAACCTCTGGCAGCAAGTCTAAGTATGGTAGCATGATCTCTTCTGTTTTTCTCTCTTGCTTTCTCACTTTTTTTTCTGGCAGTGAGTACAGATTTATTGACCTCCAGGTCACTGGTGGCGAAGTGTATGAGTGTTTGATCAGATGGATGGAGGACTGATGTTCTGTTGGGATTCAGGTAGTCTCTTTATCCCTCCAGACACGTGCTTGAGATCATCATCATCATCATCATCATCATCATCACAATTCATGCTGTTTCTCTCTCCTTTATGCTGGACTGCCTGAGGCCACAGCTTTGGTCTAATAATCCTTGTGCCATTCTTTCAGTTCTTGTTTTGGAAATCTCCTCTGGTATCTAAAAATCTCTTGTCCAGCACAATCTAAAACTACAGTTTGCCTTTTCGTCATCCAAGAAATTTAGATTAAATTAATTTTAATTAGTATAAATTAAATAATTAAATAATTAATACATAAATTAAATAAATAATTTAGGGGTTAATTCAGGTAAATTGAATTGAACACTTTTTGCCATTAAATTTGCCTATAAATATATATAAACCAATCAGGCACAACATTATGACCACTGACAGGTGAAGTGAATAACGCTGATTATCTCATATTCCTGGTCTGCAGTGGTCAGTATCTATCAAAAGTGCTCCAAGGAAGGAACAGTGGTGAACCGGGGACAGGGTCATGGGCGGCCGAGGCTCATTGATGCACGTGGGGAGCGAAGGCTGACCCGTGTGGTCTGATCCAACAGACGAGCTACTGTAGCTCAAATTGCTCAAGAAGTTAATGCTGGTTTTGATAGAAAGGTGTCAGAATACACAGTGAATCACAGTTTGTTGTGTATGGGGATGCATAGCCGCAGACCAGTCAGAGTGCCCATGCTGACCCCTGTCCACCACCGAAAGAGCCAACAGTGGACACGTGAACATCAGAACTGGACCACGGAGCAATGGAAGAAGGTGGCCTGGTCTGATGAATCGCGTTTTCTTTTACATCACGTGGATGGCCGGGTGCGTGTGCGTCACTTACTTGGGGAACACATGGCACCAGGATGCACTATGGGAAGAAGGCAAGCTGGCGGAGTTTTTTTGAGGAGTACTTTGACACGTACCACCTACCTAAGCATTGTTGCAGACCATATACACCCTTTCATGGAAACGGTATTCCCTGGTGGCTGTGGCCTCTTTCAGCAGGATAATGCGTCCTGCCACAAAACAAAAATGGTTCAGGAATGGTTTGAGGAGCACAACAACAAGTTTGAGGTGTTGACTTGACCTCCAAATTCCCCCGAGCATCTGTGGGATGTGCTGAACAAACAAGTCTGATCCATGGAGGCTCCACCTCTCAACTTACAGGGCTTAAAGGATCTGCTGCTAACATCTTGGTGCCAGATACCACAGCACACCTTCAGGGGTCTAGTGAAGTCCATGTCTCGACGGGTCAGGCCTGTTTAGGCAGCAAAATGGGGACCAACACAATATTAGGAAGGTGGTCATTATGTTATGCCTGATCGGTGTGTTTCCATATCCATTTTTTTGGAAGAGAAAGACTCGACAGGAGTTGTTGTAGTCAGGACTATGCTAGCATGTAGATTAGCCTCAAAGTTAATGTCATGTGAAAAAGCAAGCGAATCAGAAGGAATAAAAATATGGGATGAACCCAACAAGGGCCACATAATGGAGTATTTGTTCCTCTGACACACTCTGTGCCTGAACATGAGCTACAGTCATTATTCAGGGTACGTCAATAGTGTTTGATTTCTTTCATATTTAATAGAGAATCATGGAGAGTGACTTGAATGCGAGC